>VXBU01001336.1:91974-106444 GCA_013400315.1 Bombycilla garrulus | reverse complement strand
ATGTTGCACAATGGCAAGACGCGGGCGAGCCATTTGTGAACTGTGTGGCCACAAGAGGACTGGTATTCTTGTGGGGGGATCTATGGCAAAGGCAGGAGGGACTCTGCTCTTCCTGTTGGGTTGGGGAAATGATTGTTCAAGGGGTGGATTGACTGAAAATCCTAGGTTTTGTCTTTTAATGTAGTATTGGTGGGAGAGTGAACCGTAGGTGGGGAGAGGATGGGTGTTTTGAAAGTTTCCTTCTGGTTTCTGTTTTTTTTCCTTCCTTTTAGTATTAGTTAATAAAGTTTCTTCTTTATGCTTTAAGTTGGCTGACTGTGCTCCTTTTTGGTCCTACCTCACAGCAGAAATTGAGAAAAATACATTTTCATGGGTGCACTGGCCTTTGGCCGGTGTCAAACCATGACATTCTTGGTTCCCTGACCGGGAAATCGAAATTTGGTGAATAAACCCATGACAGAAGTATACAGTAAAAATCCAGGGATTAACAGGAGGTCTCTCAAAAAGGAGAACTCTGATGAAGATATGTAATGATATTATGTAAAATTTTTAAAAGGCTGTTCATAATCCATAGATAATTTTATAGTAGAAATATTTTTTGAAAATGTAAAGTCTCAAATCAAATTATAACTAAAGTATCTAGTAAATTGTGAATCTTTCCCATTTGCTCTCGATGTTTTGAAAGATCTTAATAAAATTAATGCTTACATAAGGGAATTTTAAATATGAGCTCTTACGTGCATGAATTCTGACCTGTCATCTCTGAATGTGTTAGTGATCTGTGATTTGAATACAGGAAAAGAGAAACAAGGTGCCATGACATGTTCCAGCACTTCAAGTTCCTGAGAAGGAATCAAAATATCCACTCCCAAAAGTGCAGAAAGCCTTCTGGAGGGATAAAATGTTTTACTGGAAATGAGTGCACGGTCTGGAAGAATAAATACCTTTAATCCTCTTTCAATCTTTTCATGAATCGTTTGAAAATAGAAGAGAGTGAAATACAAATGAGACATAACCCAGCATGGTTGCCTGAGCCCCAGTCTTCTGTGTGTGAACAGAGCAGCATGGGAGGAGTATTTTTTCTGCTGTTGAATCTTGACTCAGTGCTAGGGTTAGAAGAATACTACAGCAATTAGAAGATGGGAGGCCTTTGGTGGGCAACAGATGACCTATGAGGCTGGTCTCAAGTTTGGTTATTTTCTCTGTCTTTTGGAAGTAATAGTGTATTGTGTTTGCACTGCAAGGTTTCGGTAGTGGCGGTACAAAAGTGGCATCTCTGAGAAGCTGCCAGAAGCTTCCCCCATGTCTGACAGAGCCAATGCCAGCTGGCTCCAAGAATGATCTGCCACTGACCAAGGCCAAGCCCATCAGTGATGTGGGAGTGACTGTGGGATAACAGATAAGAAGAGATAAAAAACTGCTGGGGAACAGCAACCAAAGGAGACAAGTGAGAATATGAGAGGAACAGCCCCACAGACACCAAGGGCAGTGCAGAATGAGGGGTGGAGGTGCTCCAGATGCCAGAGCTGAGATTCCCCTGCAGCCCATGGTGCAGCACTTGGTGAGGCAGGTGTGTCCTTGCAGCCCATGAAGGTCCATGGTGGAGCAAAGATTCCACCTGCAGCTCCTGGAGCATCCCAGGCAGAGCAGGGGGATGCCCACGGGAAGCCCACAGGGGAGCAGGCTTCTGGCAGGACCTATGGCCCCATGAAGAGAGGAGCCCAAACTCGAGCAATGTTTCTTGGCAGGACTTGTGATCCCACACTGGAGCAGCCTGTTCCTGAAGGACTGCACCCTGTGGAATGGACCCACACTGGAACAGTTCATTAAGTCCCACGGGAAGGACCTCAGGCTGGAGCAGGGGAAGGGTGTGAAGAGCCCTGCCTGTGAAGGGGAAGGAGCAACAAAGACAGTATGTGATGAACTGACTGCAGCCACCATTCCCCATTCCCCTGTGCCACTGTGGAAGATGAGGCAGAGAAATCAACTGTGAAGTAGAGGCCAAGAAGGGAGGGATGAGTGGAACACATGTTTTTAGTTTTGTTCCTATTTCTCATTACCCCACTCTGATTTGATTTGTAATAAACTGTTTTCTCTAAGGCAAGCCTGTTTTGCCCATGTTGGTAATATTGTGAGTGAGTGATCTCTCCTTGCCCTTATCTCAACCTATGAGCCTTTTGTTACATTTTCTCTCCTCTTGCCAGCTGATAGAGCAGCTTTGGTGGGCACTGGGTGTTCAGTCAGGGCAAGGCCCTGGTATACATGCACACATTCCTCTGTCTGCCAGCTACCCTTTTTGCAAAAGAACAGAGTTCCCCTAAAAACCTTCAAAAGATGTTATAAGCATTCCTTCTTTCTTTTTCCTTTTTTTTTTTTTATTTCTTCCTTTTTTATTTTCTTCTTTGTCTACACCCTTAAAATTTGAAGTTTATCACTGTCAGAATTTTCTCTCTTAGTTTCAGGACATCCTCAAATCCTTCAAGAAAAGGGCAGTTGTTTAGAGAGATGTTTTAGAAAGGGCTCCTGATTTCCTAGCTTTGTGTGGACCTGATCCTTATACCACTTTCTGATGCAGGTGGGAAACTGGTTACACTGCCTTTATGTAGTGAAGTGTGCCTTAAAGTCTTTCAGAAATAACACAGATTTGGATCCTCCCATCCTACTGGACCTAAATACAGCTCTTTAATAAATGTAGCTACAGATAGGTCTTGGAATAATAGCTAGTTAATAAAAACAAAACAAAGCAAAACAAACAACACAAATAAAAACAAAACAAACCACAAAAAACCCCAAGAACAAATTAAAAAAGGAAAAAGCAACAAGAAACCCCTGTCTTGCCACTGAAAAAGCTATGTTAGCTACAGACAGCACCTTCTGTGACCATTGGTGGGATGAGTTTGGATTACTTTAAATCCAGTTCTAATGATTTCTCAGAAAACTGTCCTTTTGCAGAAGTGGGCAAATGTTTTGTGTGTTTCCTAGTCTTTTCTGACATCCTTTCTTGAATAATTACTTTCAGTGGACTGCATTCTTTTTGAGATGTTGTAGAGGTGTAATTTCTCATTAGCTAAGAAAAAGTAGTTCTTTATTACCTGGGGGCTTGTGGCCAAGTAATATTGTTTCTATTAACTAAAATAATTAATCATTTACTGTCCCTCCTCTTTAGATCCCTTCTAGCTGGAGTCCTTTGGTCTCAGTCTCAAGTGTGGTACTCACTTGAGTACAGGTAGTACAAGTACAAGTACACTTGGTAGCAGGGAGAAAAGAGAAGCAGATCAGACCCACTCCTTCCAGTACTGCCTACACCTTTCTCCTCACTGAAACCTTCTTATCATTGCAAAGGTATTTGTGCATAAAATATCTTCAGAGTTATCCTGCATGAAATACTGCATAGCTGTGGGTATTAACACCTCAGCAAATCTCTCCAGACCCATCAGATGGCATGGAGAAGTACAATGAGATGTCTGGTACGTTCAAGGGGCAGTTTGTGGCAGAATGTTAGGAGTGACAATCTTGAGCCTAAGTTGAGAACAACTTCCTCAAGAGCAGCATGTGTTCCTGTGACAGAGCAAAGATTTCATCTGTGTCCCAAAGCACACACTGGGATGTGGTCCTTTGAGACAACCCTAGGGGCAGTGGGAGCAGAGTAAGAGCAGAGAAGAACTCAAAGAAATAGATCACTTGGCAGCAGGTCAGGGAGTTGGAGTGACCTGGTCATACTGACCTCTGTAGTGTAAGTGGAGGGAACGAAGGGTACAAGTTATCGGCTGGAGAATGTAAAGGTATTAATATAAATTTGTGAGTAATATTTTCCCCAGTTAAGTCCTGGCCAGTATGTGTGCAGAGGATTTGGATGTCCTTTCGATTGCCCCAGTGAAATGGTAAAGTGATCTGCTGTGGAATTACTGTGCTGAGCAGTATTTCAGGAGGGGAATTCATGAGGGGAAACAAGACATGGGAATGTGGTCCTGGCCTCATCACAGAAGCTCCCAGCCTGGGGCTTCCCTCAGCACTGCTCTTGGAGATCCAGCCCCATGTAAAGGGAAATGGGCCTGGGGTGCCCTGCCTGTTTTACATACCAGAATTGCAACATAGGCGTGGGTTATGTACCCCGAAGAGCAAAACACTGAGAAAATGAGACAATTTGGGGATTTTTCCCCTTAGATACACCACATGACTGTTTTGTGCCCCACAAATGGGAAAGAAGTAGTGAAAGGTTTCATGGGATGATTACAAATTTTGCAACATGCCACCTCATTTTGTATATTGATTCAGACTGTGTGCTAGGAAAGGTTTCAGTAAGGAATAGTGGAGGAGTTAATATGAAGGAGCCCTGGGAGCCCAGATCGCTGCCCTCTCTGCTGGGAACAGTTCTTTGGACACCAGGAGGTGGCAGAGATATTGGCAGCACAAAGAGGAAACAAACTGCACATGTAAACTAGAGTGTGCCTGTAAGTCATGTCACTTTTTGTGTCTGGGTTAAGCCTTTGATTTTAGCTTCTGTGGCACAATATTAAATGTGGCTTTTTGTCTGACTTTGACATGAATATCTTTGTTTCCCAATCTCGGCTTATGGAATAAGAGGTCTCCCTAAGCAGAGGAAATGGAAGATGTCATCCTGAAAAAAAGCAGTCAGAGTGACACATGCTGTATTTCTTGTTATAAACTTGCATGAAAATCCAATGTGACAGCCAGTCCTGTGTAATATGCAGATTATAGTAGATTAATAGTTCTAAATTGACATAGCCTTTTATCCCTGAAGTAGAGATTGTTCCAGAGCATTCCTTAGTCCTATTTCAAAGAGTAATCTAGATAATATGATGGCAGTCACTGGAACAAAAAAAAAGAAACATACTAAAATTAACCACAATTTTAACAGAAAAAACCATGTTTTCACTAAAGGCTTGTCATCCTGTTCTCAAGAAAACTTGCAGTCTTCTTGTGTTCACTCATTCTCACCTTAGACAATTGTGCTGTGCCCTGCTAATAGCAAGAGTTTGGCTCCAGTTGTGCAACTGTGCACTAATTGCCTGCAAATCAGAATCAGATGTGAAGATGCCAATGAATTTCCTTCTAGAAAAAAAAGTAATGAGAGTGATTCTCTTTCCCCCAAAATTACTGTCATTCAATTTGACTGAAATATTCCCTCCTCCACTATGCATTATGCCCAACCAAGCAGGAGTTAATAGCATTCCACTGATATAGCAGATTACTTTTTACTGGGAATGACACAGCATGCTTAAAAAATTTTGCCCCCACTTTCATTTTTTCCTATTCTTCCAATGTGATTCACCCTCCTACACCTTTCTTTCCATTGCCTCATGAGTAATTTCTCTTTATCTGCATCAAGCAAATGTAATGCTGTATAAAAGCTGGAAACAGCTGCTTTTGTACTGTAGTTACTATTAATAAGTCTCTGGTGTTAACAGTTCTCTGATCAACGCATCCTGATTTTTCCCTTGTGAAATGTAACATTAAATTTGTAAAAAGATGGAAAAAGATACAGATCAGACATGTATAATTCCTCATAACTTGAGCAGGATCTCAGCTTTGCCCTTTCCTTTAGTCCATCATTAGTAAAAGTAGTTTGCAGGTGCCCATCCTTTTCAAGGTAAACCTCATTCCTGCTCTTAAGTGATATTGTTACCCATGTAGTAGAAACACTGTGAGAAAACCTACCAGCTGACACAGCATGTATGTTGTCAGCTTTCTCCACAGTTCAGGACATGAAAAGGATGTTCCATGGAACAAGGAGGTGCAGCAGACTGGGATGGTCACAAGGAAAAGACATTTGAGATGTGTTCAATGAAGGCTGGCAATGTGGTAGATGTGGCAAAGGAAATGGAAGCCACTCATGGGCTATTTTCACTTCATTTAATGGCAGACATACAAAAATAAATCAGTGGTCTCCCTTTGTTGCCAAAGCAAACCATGAAACCTGTGGGTAAGACCACCTGTGGAGGTGACCATCTCTTTCTCTTCAGTGTGGACAACTGTGGGAATATGCACCAAATTAGACAAAAGGAATTCCACTTTGCACTGTACTAAAGTGAGAAACATCTGTGGGAATTTCTAGACCCTCAGTCCTGACAGAGAGTAGACAGTTTATGTAAATGCTCTACCTTTGCTCTACTAACTGGATGAATTTGTGTGCTTCAGCAGCTCTGAGGGGAGTGCTATCCCCCTGATGTTTTCCCTTTAACCAATGCTGATGGGAGACAGGTAAAGCTGGGAAGTACAAGCAGCTCACACTTGCAAAGCCCAGCTATTGCTTTCTGTGCAATAGCCAAATGCTTAGAGCAATACATATGTACGTGCCTTGGACTGAAGTCCTTTGTGATGAGCTGGAAAGGAACATTTAATTACTCTGTATAAAAATGAATAATTAAGTGCATTTAAATTTTTGGTTCTAAGACTTTTGTAATGAGATAACAATGTGGAAGGACAGACAAAACAGAAGAGCAAGTCAACAGTTGCCATTCCCTGTTTTTGCTGTGCCCTTGTACTAAGCCATTCCTGCAATTCCTCCAGAAGTCCTCCGCCACTTGTTTGTTTGGCAAGCAAGGGAGGTAAACAGGTGCTGCATGCATATTTTAGGCTGTTTGCACTAACTTGAAGATGACTATCTTCAAAAACAGCTCAATGTTTCCTCTCTGGAATAGAGGATTGGTCCAGTGGGATGCAGCAGTCTTTGAGAAAAGTCAGCAATGGCTTTGTGGAACCACACAACTTACACCAGCACTCAAGAAGGAAGACACATTGCAGGCATGGGACAGAAGAGTAGCTCCAGAACACTTCTAATTCAGGTCCTTTGCAGCACTTGGAAAATGGTTATGCTGCTCCTAGAAAAGCCTTGGAAGTTGGATGGCAAAAAGTTTCTACCTTGTTATTAAATATAAAAACAACAAGAGGATTGTAAATGTCATAAGATTAGGTTATTAGGAGAGATTGAGCTTCTTAATGAGCCTTAGATTTTTTTCTGATTCAAACTCAGATGGTTTATTGAAGCAATTTCAGAAAGATCAAAGGTCCACCAAGTAACTCTGAAGATGTGGAAGGGCTATCTGATGCTGGAAGTTCCAGATACTCCTTCCAAAGTATAGCAGCAGGGTTTGCAAGCAAAAATCCTTTTATATGTTGCTCTGGAAAGTTTTCAGAAGAAGCCAGGTTGTGGCTGCCAGACTGAGTAAGGGATATATGAAATCATCCCTGTGCCACATCCCTGTGCTACTTCTGCTACATATAAAATCATAGAATTGTTAGGATTGGAAGGGACCTTAAAGATCTTCTCATCTCCAGGCTGAACAGCTCCAACTCTCTTGGCCTGTCTTCACATTAGTGCAAAGGAAAGAGCTGAAGGGCTGGTTAGAGGGAGCTGAGCTGGCACTGAGCGAGCTCCTGTATCTTCCTGGAAAAACTCAGTGCATACATTTCTCCCAGAAGCAGAAGAGCTCTGCTGACTTGTTCACACACCTTCCTGAAATTAGCTTAGGGGTCTTCTACAGTGTAGGATGTGGAGAGTTCCCCAGCATCCTTACGTCCAAGTGCCTAGCTTTAATGAGCCAGGAATTATTTTGTCCTGCATTCTGTACTGCATACCAAACCCTAAGCGTTGCTTTTAATGCTGCTGGAGATGAAACATATTTCCAAATTTTATGGTCTTGCAGCTGGTTTGCAAGCATAGATAAGAGGTAAGCAACAATTAATGTGCCAGATGGACTTGTATTAGTTGTATTTAGGGCTGATATGAATGATTCTGAAGATTGAAAAGCAATTTTTGAGGCTGCTTCTTCAGTTGAATTCCTGTTCCTTATGCAGAATAGAGACTAAACAAGGTGGGTGTGATTTCTAAGAGCTTTGAGTGACTGAGCTGAGCTGTATTACAAAAATAATTGAGGAAAGTGTGAACATGACTAAAGAAATAAAAGTTAAATGATAGAAATAATACAGGGTAATAATTTATTATCCCTTAAATGTGTGTAGTCTTCAGAAAGATTTTACATTTACATGAAAATAGTCTGAATGTAAATTTTTTCTTTTGTTTTTGCATTAATGTATTACACTGTTTAGAAATATGTGTATTAACACATTTAATAGGTGTTTTGCAGAAGAAGCAGAATGGAACTTATTTACTCTTCCAAAGTTTTTGGAAAGTATAAGTGTAAGAAGTGTATTGAAGAGATGGATTGTTGATAAAAAACAGTAAATAATGACATTATATAAACGCAGTCAAAAGGAAAAACAGAATACAGGATGGCAGTGAAGATTAGACTTAAAATGTAGAGGAAAACAGAGAAGGATGATGAGGAGGTGAAATGAAATGAGAAAAAAAAAACAAAAGAAAAATGAAAAGTTCAAGAAAAATATAACATGTAGAAACTAGCAGTGTATTTTATACTATTGTAGGGAGTATAACAAGGAGGAAATGTCTTCCAGCAGAACGGCTTGTGGCTTGACTCCATGACACTGCTTATTTCAAGGGTGACATACTGTGATGCAATGTGTACTTTCAGGACTGAAGTATCCAAAACTGGTTAACCACAGCAGAATGCATTGCTGACCTCTCAACCAGAACCCACTAAGCCAGTGCGAAAACTGAGAGTGGAACGTGTTTGATCACATCTGGCTGGTCACAGGACACTGCCTCTATGCCATAGACAGGAATGGGTCCTGCCTGTTGGAGTGATGCACCTCAAACTAGAGCAGATGACCAAAATAGGCTCGAGGAATCATGATATGAAAGACATCTGGCTGGAAATCTAAATATAGGTAAGGTGAACTTCATCACTCTGACTTCAGCAGGCCCTGGCACGGTTTGAAGGAAAAGCTGTGTGATATTTTGTTAAAGCATTGTTAGTCACCACTCCCTTCTGCTAGGGCTAGTGTAAATGAGCTACTACTGCATATAATCAAACCACAATTAAGCCTTTGGGGAGCATGAATCTGTAAACAAGTGATGAATGGCTTACATTCTCTGTCTCTTTTCTTCTCATATGCCCAAGTATGAGCATTGCAATCAATTTCTGTAATAGATTTTTTTTTATGGAAATGCACTTGTTCAGTCAAAATGGCTTTTCCATTATGTGCAAAGCTCTGTTTCACTGACTTGTCATGAGTTAAGAGGACCACTGGCATTTCATAGGAGGCTTTGGGTAACATTTAGGAGAGACACTGTCTACATTGGCAAGTGCTGAGGAAGAGAGAGTTTTTTCTTTAATTTCTGCTTTTCTGTAATTCTTTAGTGAGATCAAGTTGTTGGCTTCTATTCTTTGCTCTTTCTTGTAAATCTGGAGATAGATCTGCTGAGGGCAGATGGACCTCTGACAACACTAGGTTCAAAAGCTCCTTGGCCACTTCCAGTGAATGTCAGCAAGCCAGAGGCTGCAAGTGGACTCCCCCAGTTGGTCCATGCTGACTGTGAAGCTGGTATTGTGGGCAAGTCTGCATTACTAAGAGCCTGATTTACGAGGATGATAAACTGATGTGGGGATGAGAAAAAGGGGTTGCTAACTCCAGCGCAGCACAGAGCTAGCTCTGCTTTGCTGTGTGTTTTCATGACCCTGTCTCCTGTTGACTTGCAGCTTTCCTAGGTTAGCTATCCATATCACTTTGCTTTTCAGAGGGTGGACAAAACCCTTAGTTATAACTTGAGGCAACCATCAAACTGTGTCCAGAGTCTCCATCAAATCGTGTTGGGTGGGCACTGCATTTTGCATCTGAAGTTACATTAATAATTTGTCACCTGACTTCAAATAGAGAAACCAGAGACAGGTAGTGAAGACTGCTGAAGACATAAATGAAAAGATCTGGGTAAGGAGTGAAAAAGCTGTGAGGTGCTGTGAAAAAGCAAGAGGTATTTTCAGCTCATCTTCAGAAGCTCATGTCTGTCAACAGCTACTGGCTACTGGCAAAGTGGCATCAGTGAGAGGACCTGCAGTGACCAGAGTTTTAGGAACAGGGGGCAATTAGCAAACTTTTTAAAAACACCTTCTCATACAATCAGTAGTGTTAATGGTCACTGATTTTTGAATAGCCAGCTGGAGACATGCTGCTGCTATTTGCAGTTTCCTCCTAAGACTGAATTTAAAATGTGGCTGAAACCAGAGTTGTGCCTCGGTAGCCATTGCTAAATTCAACAGAAACTGACAAACGTGGATCATTCTGAGAGCCAGGCTGTGCCCAAGCACAGGTGGGAAGCAATTTTCTGACCTAGAGGACAGAGAAGATTTAAAGCAAAATCAGTCTATACTATCCCAAAATGAAGTAGTTTAGCCTATACTCTACATACTTCTACACAGAATACTCCGTACCCTGGTAGAAAAGTAGCTCTGAATCCTCTATGACCTGCAGAGACTGATCTGCAGTGTTTCCTTACCACTGAGCATCTCTGGCCCTGGGGTGAATTTACAGAACTGAGGGAGGTACAAGGCAAGAAAAAAATGTGCTTGCAATCCCAGTTACACTCTGAACATTAGGTTTCTTGAATGTATCAATGTATTTCAGGGAAACTGAGTGTATCCTGTAATGTCTCTAGGTCTAAGCAGCTACCAGTCTTTTAATTATGTACACAATTTTCTCCCTTTCAGGAAGGCGAGGGCAGTATTTGCACTACCAACCTTTTATGTAATATCTTAGTGAGTAAAACATAACCATACTTAATAACACCTGATCCTGGCAAACCCCCATTTTATAGTGTATAAACTATTCCCTGGAGGGTGGAAGAAGGAAAAAGAAATAGGAATGAAAATCATGTTGGCTTAGCTCTGATATTTGAACCAAATTACTTTTTTTTATTAATCTGCCCAATTTCCTCATTAGAGTGTCACAGATTTTCAAACAACATTGGTTTTGTCCTGAAACTTATCTCACATTTATTTGCAAGTATCACATTAATGCATTAAGGAACTGTTTCATTTTGTGCTCGCATGGTGAAAAAATATCAGATTTGTAATTCCCTCTGCAGTCCTTTATAATGAGAAATACTTCAGGAATAGGTAATTTTAAAGAACTTTAATTGCTTCCCCCTCTAGCAAAAAGTCTGCAATCACTGATGAAAGGGCCCTCCATTACTGTTAATAAACAGTCAGCAGTGTGAGCTTCTCTAGCCATCCAGTGTAGAGGCCATTGACTCGTGCCAAATATACTGGTACTCTTACCTACCTGTTGAGAGAGGAACAGCCTCCAGAAACAGCCACTGTCTCCATTTCTGAGACTTTGAATTATTCCAAATCAGTTTTCTCGTATTAATCTTTTGTCATGCGTTTGCTCGGCAAGCTTTTGGTAGCGGGGGATCAGGGGTGGCTTCTGTGGGAAGCTGCTGGAAGCTTCCCCCATGTGCAGCAGAGCAATGGCAGAAACAACATATGATGAACTGATCAGAGCCCCCATTTACAATCCCCCTGCACTGCTGTCAGTGAGGAGGCAGAGAACAGGGATTAAAATTAAGCATGGGAAGGAGGAAGGGATGGGGGAAAAGTGCTTTGAAGATTTGGTTTTTTTTCTGTCCTTACCTCAGCCCATGAACTCTTCACTCTATTTTCTCTCCTCTGTCCAGCTGAGGAGGGCAGTGACAGAGTGGCTTTTGTGGGCACCTGGTGTCCAGCCAGGGTCAACCCACCATGCTCTTCTTCACCAAGAGAAACTCCTTTTCCCAGAGGAGATGACATTGCAGTCTGTCAGCCAGATGCTGGGGTTAGTTTTAAATTTTATACATGGGAATGTGAAACAGGAGAGATCCTCCTGTTGGAGTGGAACAAGAATTACCAGCCTAAATACCCTCTGCAACAGGGAGGTGGTACTTTTTTGCTTTGATTTTAAATTGGGTTACTTTATGCTGCTTCTTAGAGGGACAAGGGAAGGAAAACCTTAAAGAAATTTATCACAGAATATTTTTTGCTTATTTCAGCTGAGTCATACTGGGTACAACACCAGACATGAATCAATCATCCCCTGAAAAGAGATGTCAAAAAATACATCCAAACCCCTTCTCACCCTTCCTTATACAGCTGTGACTTGGACCCATGCTGGCAGATTTGCAAATAAGGATTCTTTTAGAGGGAAGGTTATAAGAATCCATGTGTTTTCTTTACCAAAAGTTGGATCCTTTCTTTTATTATCAACCTTTCTGAGCTACCAAAAACTTCCCTGCATGAGGTTTGCAGACATTTTATTCAGCTCTTTCAATTCTATCGCCCAGTGGAAGAGGGTGCCTCACAGTTATAAATTATCTTGCACTGTACTCCAACCTTTTTATGAAATTCACATCCCTCTGAGCAGTGTTCAGCTGCCAACCTGTTATCTCCTTTCTCTGACCCAATTAATTTAGAGGCGATCAATTTAATCCTTGAATAGTTTGAACAGATGCTTGCCTTCCTCCAGCTCCTGTCCATCTTTCTCTGACAGATTTTCTGTTGGTAATACATGCTGTCTGCCAGAGCACATTCAGGAGTAGCATTCTGGAAGAATGGAAGTTCATGTATTGGAAGAGGAATTTGTGACAGCATCTCAGGTAGTAAGAGTTGTCTTCTTTTATGCAAACTTAAGCCAGGGTTAAATTCAACCTGTCCCATAGGATTGACACAGGACTTGTACAAAACCAATGCAATAGGATTCATTTTGCTTAAATAATTTTGTTTACAGAATGGATTTTCACACATCTAGCTACATATTTGCGTGGCTGAATCTTTGAGGAGAGAGGAAAGGAGCCAAGACAGTTTTTTTTCCTTGAGTCATTAAAAAAAAATCTGAAGCATTTCATCAAGGGAAGTTGGTGAGTTCCTATGCTCTGCAATAGTACTTTTGAGAGTATGAACCTACTGTCAGTACTTACATGAACAGTGTTCTGAAGCTGAACCTTTCAAAAGGAATTTTAAAGAAGGGATTGGTCCAGAGCCAGAAGAAGAGCAGAAAAAAGGAAAGGAGACACAGAGTAAAAAAGCAGCATGAGGCTCTGCAGTGGGTAGTATTGTGGGTAGCATTGGAACTGATGACATTTATACCGCAATAGCATTTAAAGCACGTAGTCAAAGGAAAGGTCACTTTAGACTGGCCTTGTGAGTATTTGAAGAGCTGAGTGGCTGACAAGGGCTGATAGAAGAGTGCAGAGGGGTGCATGTGGAGTAGGAAGGACAGCTGCTATCAGCTGAACAATCTGGTCATAGCCCACCCAACCTTGACCCTCCCATGATCAGAACATAGGTATAAATTGTTGAACAAAGCATCAGCACTCCCAAAGCAGTGGCAGTCTTAGTAGCTGGTTAAGTACTTGACTGGTTACTACTGGTTACAATCCCTGTCCTATGCTTGGATCCAATCTTCTAAAATCCTGTCCATTCATAGAGTCACTGTTAAATATATGGACAGGGAAATGACTCCTCAAATAGCATAGCATCCAAAATAGACAGGACATGGGAAAATTAGTTAAATTTATTTCTAGTTCGTAAAAGAAAAGGATAATGAGGAAAAAAGAACTTTAAAAACCTTCGCTTCTATCTCTCTCTTCTTCCCAGGCTCAACTTCACTCCTGATTTTTCTACATCCTCCCCCAGAGGGAGATGGGGAATGGGGCTGCAGCCTGTTCACCACACTTCTTCATTATCATGTCTCTGCCACTCCTTTCTCTTCAGGGACAGGATTCCTCACACCCTTCCCCTGCTCCAGTGTGGAGTCCCTCTCATGGGAGGCAGTCCTCCACAAACTTCTCTGACTTGAGTCTTTCCCATGGGACATAGTTCTTTATGAACTGCTTCAGTGTGTGTCCCTGCTTCAGTGTGGGCTTCCCACGGAAGCACAGCCTCCTTCAGGCATCCACCTGCTCTGGCTGGAATGCTCCAGGGTCTGCAGGTGGATCTCTGCTCTGGTGCCTGGAGCAACTCCTGCCCCTCCTTCTGCACTGCCCTTGGTGTCTGTGGGGCTGTTCCTGTCCCATATTCTCAATCCTCTCCTCTGGCTGCTGTTCAGCATTTATTTATTCTTCTTTAGCATTTTATCACCACCATTGCTCAGTTTGTTCAGTGGCAGGTCACTCTGGGAGCCAGCTGGCATTGGCTCTGTTGGACATGGGAGAAGCTTCTGGCAGATTCTCACAGAAATCACCTCTGTAGATCCCCTGCTACCAAAAGCTTGCCAAGCAAGCCCAGTACACCCACACAGATGCAGATATGTGCATGTCTGCTTAGTGTCTGCGAAAAGTTCCTTGGACTGTCTTTATTCTCACCTCTGATTTTGCTACAGGACTCTCTTTTGGGTATTGCATCTTCATTTTTAGTAGTTACACTCACTCATTTCTACACTTCCTCTTGTGACAGCTGCTGTGTTCACTGGCCTCAATAAAACTCAATAAAAGCTATGACATTACTTTCTATCTGTGTTGCATTTAGGCCTAATAACACAAAGCCTGGGCCTAATACAGTCAGGCACTGGAAAAATGTTTAATTCTGTTCTTGCATCCTACTGAAGTCCAAGACCAAAA
>VXBU01001336.1:51504-91955 GCA_013400315.1 Bombycilla garrulus | reverse complement strand
AATCAAAAAAAAATCCAGACTATAATTTGAAGTGATGGGCCACTTAAAATATGGGAATCAGAAAATCTGAGTAAGATACAGTGGTAGAGGGCAGAGATTAATGGCTAAATTTTCACAAGATTGTAAATTCTCTCTTTGGGACCTGAAGGAAGTGGCTGGGCTATTTGAAACTATTGAGAACCAACTGCCTTAAAAATTAAGTGTTAAGTAACGTGCTAACGTCCAGAAATCAATAATCCACTGAAAAGCTGAATCCAGATTTTCTGACTCCTAGATAAATACCAACCTATAAATCCTCTGGGCAGAATCTAAGCCCCAGTCAAAATTCCTATTATCTTCAATGGGAAAGTTTCCATTTTCAATTTTTCACACAATACATCACAAATATCCCAGGTATAATGCATAAAGAATCCTTCTTGGAAGTCATCCTGTGCCTTAGAGTTCAAAGTCCCTCACAATGAGAGCACAATGTGGTGAACTACTCCCATTCATATTAACACAATATGAACTTTAAAAAGTTGTTTTCTGCCTCCTTGCCTGTGTTTCTGTGTATCCTTCAGGAAGCCAAAGAAAGCATACAAGTGACATCCTCAACAAAAGCAAGATATCAAGCTATTTAATCTTACAGCTTTAGCTTACCTCCATTGAGGAATATGGTTTGTTGTTGATGGTGCACAATAGTTTTGTTGTCAAAAAGTGAAGAAATTTCTTTAGATAAAGAATAAAATTGACTCATTGGTAAAAAGCAGTTTTACTTCTCCAGCTCAGAAAACTTCAAAATGTCATATTTTGCTGAGAGAAGAATATGACAAAGAGGAAAACTGGATAAAAAACAAATATAGGACATCTTTGTCACAAAGATTAGAAAGAAAAAGAACTTTCCTTAAAAGAAAAGCAGGAAGGACAAGAAAGAACCTTCATCTTCTTTCCCCGAACGCATCTAACGTTTTGGGAATGTGGTGAGCACAGGCTGGACAAAACAATTTCTTGATAGTTTGTAATAAACTTTTAAAACATCTTTTTCTGGTACAGAGAATGTTCTTATCACCCAATGCTTGCATTCAAGACTTTGCTAGTCTTGCTGAGCCTCCCATTACCTTAAAACAAAATGTTGCACACCCTCCTATCCCAGGTTAGGCATTGTACATGCTCCAAAACAACATCTCTGCACCTTTGGACTTTACCCCTTTTTTATTCTGCCTCAAATGACTGCTGCTGCCAAAATTTATTATGATTTCATCTGAACACATCAGCTAAACCTGAACTGGGATTTTTGAATGATGTACATTGGTGGGACTGAGTGAACTGAGTGTGCTAATTTAAACTGACGGTCTGTAAAATTTTAGCTGTCCTTGTGGACAACTTTCTTCCTGATGAAGACATTCTGCAATGGCCAGCACAGCCTTCATCATCATCCCAGTCGGTAACAAGAAAAATTTGAGCATCATTATTTCATTGGCATCTAGTATCTTATGTTTTATTTCTGGGAGTATATTGATGTCTTCAGCTTGCAGTCTTTTCTCCTAGGTAGTTCCAGCTTTCAAATTAAATGGTACCATGCTCATAGCAAAGTGATAATCACAATATTTTTAGTTGTCATTGGATATGAAATCTTACACTGTTATGATAAGTCCAATAAATATTCCTCTGATAAATTATTCTTAAATTTCAAATAAATTATTGCACATTAAAAATTAATTTAGCTGCACCTAAAATTGAAAACAAGGAAATAATAAAAAGGGAATAATAATTTTTTAGGAGTAGCAGCTATCCATTTAACTGTATTGGTTTCTTATCTCATTGGTCAGGATATGATCTTCACTCTTTCTTGAAAGAGCTCAGATCTGACTGGTGCATTCTCAGAGATTTTCTTTTTGAAGTAAATAGCTGGAGCAATTTCCGGAGGGGAGATTCTACTACTGTCTTTATGGACATTTGTACATACGAGCTGCACCTTTGTCTTTCCAGTGTGATTAGCTGAGAGGGTTTCCTGGATAATCTGCACCATCTTGGGCATCCTCAGGCTATCCTTGGGGCAGGGACCAAGCTCACTTGAGGAGGACAAACACAAGTGGACAGGAGACATTGTTCTGTACTGTGAATTAGGAGCTATAAGAAGGGTTGGGTGAGTTTCTACCCACTCTTTGAGCCTCAAAGTCCTTTTTGTAGGATCCCTGACACTGTAGGTTTTGCCCATGGACGACCCAGGGCTCTAGCTGCCAACCCAGCCTGCACTGGCATCCAGAGGTGCTGGAGCCCAGGGGTTCCAGTGGGTAGGACACTGCTGTGCCAGGTGGTGCCAGTGCATGTAAAGCTGACTACTCTGATCTTTCACCAGCATTCTGCTTTCACTGTTCATTTTCTCCACTTTGCTGCTTCCTTCTGTACTCTGTCCCTATTTTTCACAGCAGGGCTCGCATTTAGCTACCACTTCAGAAGTTACTAAGAGATGCTCAAGCTCATGAAAGCTCAAGAGTCTCCAGTAAATTCTTGTTGCCTTACATAGCATGCACATAATTATACATGATGATATACATAAGGATTTATTTACACCTTATCAAATCAATTTGCCGCATAAACCTGAACTGTAGTATAGGTCTAATTAAATAGGAAAAATATTTTAAAGGGGATTTCAGGGCAAACAAACAAAACCCCCCAGCCACACAGAAGGGTGCAATCTATGTCACTTATTTTCTCTTATGGGCAGTGCAGATATCTATACTTAAGCTGTTATTAATCAATGTTGTTTTTAACCATGCTAAGTTTATTCATGACTCCCCATAATACATACAGAAAATGTGTGTATCATTACAGAAGAGAAGAGTGGCTAATTCACTGACCATTTCTTTCTAGAAATCTGGGTTCAAATACTACGTTTTCACAGAAGAGGCAAAGAATGTGTATTACAAAACACACCTGTCTGCTTAGCATGGTGACAAATGCCTGGCATGTATTTAAAGAGGAGATTGGGAAGATGATTCAGTGATCAGAAAAGTGAACTTCAATGAGATTTAATAGTTCTATACTGAGGATTCCCAAGGGATGTTTTAAGATCTAAATATCAACTCTATATCTGCAGTGAAGAGGACATCCTTGAAAACTGGGCATTAATCCTTTGATTCCACTACAGTTACTGGGCAACCATAAGTGTTGCCATGAAAGTGAAAAATGGGTAAGCAAATCAATTTAATTTTTAATTGCATTTTCTCAAGACACTTACATTTACTTCACTATTATTAATTACATTGCTGAAAATGTATGTGTCCTGCAATGTCTTTCCATGTGAGGATGATGAACCTAATGCATGAACCTTAATTCTCTCCTGCACTGCAAACAATACCAGGGGTTTTATTTACATTCCTATGGCATTTTCATTTTCAAATCTTGCTCACCTACTTAATCAATTAGTGCATGTCATTGTACACCAAGGCCAAGGAGATGCTTCTTTTAAGCGCAACATAGAAAATCATTAACTCTCTTTCTTATTACAGTTTAAAATTTCACATGTTTTCATTGCACATTCAGTTAGACAACAGTAAGTTTCCCAAGGAAAAGTTTAGCTATGGCATGTTGCCAAGCTAATTGTTTGGCTGAATACAGGAACAAGATGAGCAAGCCAAGTAATCATCCTAGAACACAGTGGTCCCAAAGAAAGCTCTGTGTTTACAGGGACCTGCATCTTCCAAAGTTAATTTGGAAAGGTTTCCTACTGTGTATTTCAATAGAAAACAAAATGCAATTTCCAATTTACTTTCCCTGAATAAGAGTCCTAAAATGTTGACAAGTGCTGTAAATGTCATCTGCTTGGGATGTGTTTGTACACAGCGATAATACAGGAAATTTCTTGCAGAAAATTCTAAAATCTTAAACATTAATCCAAAATCAATGGAGCTCCCTCTGCAGAACTGGGTGGTTTGGGTGGGGTTTTTTTGTCCACCCAAAATGTGCTATTGTGTCAATTTTTTTTTTCTTTCTAATTAAACAATACTGGAGAGAAGACAGAGCTAGCAAGAAAACTTGCACATACCTGAGTGTGAGCAGAATAGGGATTCAATTTACTAAACAGCCCACCACACTTAGGGCTTAGGAAACAACTCATTGTTTCCAAACAAGTTCAGATTTTTTTTTTTCTAGAAATCTCAGCTTTGGAAAATCTGCATGAAATTCCTAAGCACCTGGAAAATAGAGAATTATTCTACACCAATTTCTCTTGATAGATAAGGCTGGGCTCATAGCTTGGTACGCTGAGTGATGGGCTCATAGCTTGGTACGCTGAGTGATGGGCCCAACTTGGCAGCCTTCTTAAATATGTCTGACTCTTCCTATTCTTTTAAAACTTCATCAGTCATAAAGCCAAAAATCTTCTTGCAACCATCTTCCCTCCCTGACAAGCACTCCAAACCGCTGATGCACACACTTCTCTTTTCTGCGATGGTTTTGCTGTGTCTCTTTGTCACTGTGCTTATTCCACATATTTATGGCATTCTGATTCCAGCTTCAGGTAGCTTTCATTCTGCAGAATATATGTTTTATATAGGTATGTAATTGTATACATATAAAGTATATTTTCCTCCATTATCTCTAATTGTGTCACTTTCAGACACAAAAAATATGTCACAGGTGCAGAGTATTATATTTGCTTGAAACTGGGACAAGCAGTGTGCTAGGCAGATGGAGCTCAACTTTTGTCCCTGCTAGACTTTTTATGTTTTTCTTTAAAGATTTTGCAGGTGTAAAAGAGGTGTCAATTTTAATAGTAATCCTGAAGAGATTTGGGTTAAAATGTGATGGGATCAGATATGAGACCAGAACCAGAACATAGTCTGCTGTCTTCAGTGGCCTTAAGAAAAGAAAGAATTTGGTGCCTATTGCTCAGGTTGGCACTTGAAAGAGTAAGAAATATTGCCAATAACACGTTTGACCTGAGGATATAACAGTACTTCAGAAACACTGATAATTAGTCTCCTGGTACTCTTCTGTGTAGTTGATGCAAGCTTTTTTCATGTTTATTTTACAAAACACAGTGAAATGCAGAGGGTTAACCTGTCACTCCAAGAGCCTTCAAATCATTCACAGAAATAGAAATGGCATTGCCCTGACCCTTACATAATGTCAGGGTCCATTGCAGGTGGGAAAGCCTGAGATTTTGAGTGATTCAGAGCATGACTGTGACAATGTCGTCATTCCAAGGGTCCTGTTGAAAACAAAGGGAATACCAAGAATGGACCATCTACAGCTGTCCCATCAAAATCAGCAAGGAGCAAGCCTAATGCCTTCTGATATTTTTTTTACCCTGAGAAGCCCATGTTCTGCTTCCTGTGAAGCCTCAGCAAGATTTTTAGAAAAGTGATTCAGTGGAGGTCAGCACTGTATTATTTATTAATGTACTCACCATATGAAAGGATGAAGTCAAAGCAGTAAGAATATTATCTAGTTTGGCTTGAAAAATCCCCTTTCAAAAAACAAAACAAAACAAAAAAAGCATCCCCAAAATAAATTAAAAGAACATAAAGCAAGAGCAATAAGGTACTCTAGGGAAAGTTTTATAAGTCCATTACTATACACGCTTCAAGGCCTTAAGGGGAAAAAGGCCTAGTTGATGTGCTTGGAATAGCTATGGAAAATATGCCCACTTGTGCTTTACTGTGTAATTAAATGCTCTATAAATTATTGATGTACCATGATGGCACACGAGAGAATACAAAAGAAAAGAGTATTACATGGAACAATTGCTTCAAACCAGTTGTCTCCTTCCTCAGATTAGCTGATGTTTTCACCTCCTAAAAGGAAGCTAAATGATGTATGAATGAGAGAAGGAACAGAGGGCCAAAGCATTACAGTTAGCATTTTGCTGCTGTGTTTTTTAAAGCATAAAATTGTCATGGATAGTGCAGCTTGGGGGAAAAAGTTTATTTTCAAAACTCAGTCTCAGTGAGAGGATATTTTGAAGATGTCACAGTCTTATCCTGAATTTTATTTTTTTTTCTTCTCTCATTCTTCTGGAAATCATTTGACTTCTGAGAAATACAGGGCTGGTCAAGAAAGTGAAAGGAGTTGCAGTCACTTGTGCTCTAAAAACTTTCATTGTAAAGGCTTTGCTAGAACATATCTTTCTGCCTTTCACAGACTACAGTCAGAATTGTCTACTTGTTATCCATGGCCTCTGACATAAATAGTCAAGAGATTCAGATTTCCATGAGATTTTTTTGCCTGAAGTTTGTCATATAAAAATGTAACATTTTATACAATTTTTTCAAAAGGAAATAAAAATAAATTTCTTTTCAGACTGTTTTTTAGCTAAAATGTCCTTCTAATGGCTAAATACAATAGTATTGTTTTCTGAAGCATTGACTTTTGAATCTCAGACAATGAAGTACATTTCTCTGTAGCACATTTCCTCTGGGGATCTCTGTTACCAGGGATCTGTTTTGTTTACTTCCGGATATGGGTCCCTGGAGACTCATAGAAAATGTGTGGATTATTGTCTGACTGTCTATGAGGCTTTTCAAGGACACTGGGGATATTTTGACAGTAGTCTAGAGAATATGGCCAGGCAAGGCAATGAAGACAGATGAACTGCTTATGCATTGCAATAGCTGAAAGAAAAGTGTTCTTAAAATTGGAAAGACTTTTAACAATAATTCTAGCAATGATTTACCTGTGCCCTATGAAACAAACAAATACGTACATGCCAATATTGTGAATTTCATAATTTGTTATTTTGATGATGCACGTCAAAATAAAAAGTCAACATTTCCAAGTGGATTCAGTGACAAACAAAAAACTCCAGCATATGCACACACAAACACACAGACAAAAAAGCCCAACAGAACAAGAGAGGGTAACTTTTTCTTGTTTTTACATGTGGAAATGACAGAATTTCCTTAAACTGCTCAGATCTTTCTGTGTTTTACTTCTCTCTGTAACAGATGTTGACTGTATATATCGCAGGGGACAGACACTTGGCTTTCAGGCACTGAAAGCATGAAGATTTATCCTGGATTCACAAACACTTTTGAACACTTACCTTTCTTGCTGGGACCATCTGTCAGTGATACCCAAAGTATTCTTTCTGTTCAGATGTTCAGATATTTTTAAAAATCCTATCCATATCTGAAAAGAAATAATCACCATCTACCTTCATTTTCTGACAAAAACGAAATGGACAAAGTATATTGCATAGTAAAAAAATGGAGGGTCCTTCTAGATGACAGCTTGTAAGAATTTCATTTCATGGACAGAGAGGAAAATTGAAATGAAAAAAAAGCCAAAAAAAAAAAAACAAAAAAAAACCAAAAAAACTCCCCCCCAAAAAAAACCAAACAAAAAACCAAACCAAACCAACATAAAAAAAAAACCAACAAAAAAACCCCCACCAGCATTTATTTATTGTAGTTCTTACATCCCCCTTCGTTGTTTTTTATTTTTTAACAGTGATTTGGGAAAAAGGGGAGTGATTAATGTTCTTTAGGTGAGTCTGCAATAAGATCACTGCAGTGCTAAATGTTCAAAACCCAAGGAGAGGAGGGAGAGAGTGAGGACTGCAGCAGTGCTGAGCAGCCAGAGGGTTTCATGGATCAGTGATTCATTCAGCACAAAGAAGCACAAATAAGATAAGCAGAGATGAAACTGAGATAATAGTGATATTCCACATGTATGTCACAAGAAAAATAAATTATCCTGGAGACATTTTTGAGGATGAGGAGGGCAAAGCAGTGGAGGTAACATCCTGACTGGAATTTGATCTCACAGGTGCAGGGCTGAAGGTGGGCAGAGCCTTAATTTCTGGGTTCAGGAGGCTGCAGGCAGCAAGCCTGAGATGAACTTTTAGTAACACCTGTGCAGGCTTTGAGTTGTCAGGGACTAAAATAGTGACCTGTCCTTGATTAAGGAGAGCTGAGAAATTTTACAATATCAAGTCATTCACAACCTCATGGATGAAGTGGGTGGCCTTCTCCTTGTGTTAATTCATAGTAAATATTTTGCTAGTATTTTAAACATTCTTCCTCCTGTGCAAGGGAGTCGTCGCATTGTTTCATGCCATGAATAGTAAAAACATCCCTTGGATATGACAAAATCCATTTGAGGGCTATTTCTTGTAGCACTTTGTGCACAATTTTCCTTGACTTTATAGTTTGCAAAGGAGAGTCGCTGTGAATTGATTCACTAATAGTTTCGCAATGCCATTGTCTTTCACAATGTCATTGGCAGGACAACCAGGTGTGGATCAAGAAGTGTTGCGTTAGTGTAGTTTAGTTAGTAGCAAGCTGAAAGTAAGTCACAAAAAGTAGATCAACAAGTTCTGGAGTGTAAACTCTGCCAAAAACTTTATTAGATGCTTAAACGGATAAAAATACAAGTTTAGATGATGTCTCACCAATAGAAAGTCTGAAGATTAATCACGAACTTAAAACTCAGCAAACAGCAAATTATTTATTATAGCAAGAGTTTATTTTGCCTGTCTCTGCTGATTCTTGCCTAGTGGGGGTTTTCTGGGTAAGAGATAAAAATTAAGTGAAATAACTCACTCCTAATGAGCTACAGGTAGCTGCAGAAATAAGTGATTACAATGAGATCACTTCTTACTGGAGAAGTACAGAATTTTGTCCTTCTTGACAGGTTAGAAGATTTAAGTCAATCCAAATGGCTTTTAGATGCCTAAACTTTCACTGACTTCACTGGAAGTATGTGTGGGAGAGCTGAAATTAGATGACAAACACTTATTCAATTCCTGACTTAACAGTTTAAAGGAATTATTTTGCTTCTTTTTTGGAGAAGGTGATTTCATAGAGACTTCATTATTAGGGCCTTCACCACACTGTCAGAAGCAGTTCCTCTATAAGAATATACTTGTTCCGAAAACAAAGAAACAAAACCCAGATTAAGCCTAGGAACTTTGTGTAAAGGAGTGATATGCCAAATCATGTCTTCTTGTCACAGAAAACCCTCGTGCTGAGGGCTCTTCAGGTGATCTGGGATGTTCAACAGTCCTCACACTTTTAGGGTGTGCTGTGTTCTCTGTACTGTTGCTCCTGACGACAAGATGAGTTTAATCCCTTGCCTGCCTGCATCCTTATTTGCTCCCGGGGTGGATGCTTAGGATGGATGCCACCTGCTGTCAGAATAAGTCGCCTTTGGCAGACCCATGATGACAAAAAACAGCAGACATAGTGATGAGGGTAGATGAATTGCCTTGATGGGTTCAGGTATTCCCAGGATGCTGTTTTTTAAAGCATATAAATGAGGAACAAATTTCAGGGTGCAAATGTGAGTAATCATGTGATGATACGAACAGTTTGGGTTTTCTTTTTCTCTAGGGCCATGGACAGTTTTGCTATGAGATTGAATTGGGGTCAGATGAAGAATTTGCACTCCATCTGTCTTAAGCAGTACTTGGGCTGCTCAGAACCATAAAGTGCTGGTGAGCCATAGAAAATACAACTAACACTGAGAGCCAGAAACAGAACCTAATTATAAAAACATATGACTTTGACAAATTATTTCTTGCTCTGGTTCTGAAAATCCAACACCTACCCTTAAAAGATTCTTTAAATGCCCAGTTTCTATACTTTGCCAATATAGAAGTTATTAAGAAGGAAAGGGCAGCTAAAATTGGGGTTGTGGGTTTAGGTTTGGTTTTTTTTCCCCCAGAAAATCTAATCCCAAACTGAGGACAAAAATGTTTGAAATATTATGGAAGGAATAAATGAATGCATTAAGCTGTAGGAAAATTGGACATAAGTATCTTGGCTTGTATGTAGCATTCATCTGCATTGGATCCAGGTTTCTGTAGCCTCAACTGGAACTGGAACACTACAGAGATGTGAAGTTTCAATATGACCATATGCTTTGGGATCATCACTGGCATGATGTGAAAGGCTGCAGCCTTCTTTAGTCCAGAATAAACTAAAAGCTCAGGAGAAGACTGATTTAAAGCATAAAGAACCATGAAGTATTTGCTTGTCCTGTGGTGACTGTGATTATAAGAAGATTTTAATGGATTAAGACCTCTTTAATTGCTGAATAGGCAAAGAACAAAAACAATATCTCATCCCATAGGAGTGCACAGCTGTTGCCCACACACCTCTAATTCTTTACTTATTGTGAGGTAGATGTTTTTAAAAATTACCCTGCACAGGTATTTCAGACGTCTCTTAAATTTTCTGATTAAATGACTAATCTATTGTAAATCATCTCATAAATTATTTTATCTTGTTAGATTTCCTACATCCTTCAGCTTTCCTTTCTGGGCACATACATCAAGGAAAATAGTACTGAATATCTGCAATTTCAGCTAGAATTAGCTTGTATGATATGCTGCAGAAATATGCTTTAGATAAGGGAAAATATTTAAGAATTAATTCTGGGTTTCTGCATATGTGCTATTTACTCTACATCCTGCCCTAAGCATTGAGGTATGAAAGTGCAAATAATGGTAATTTTTAAGAAAGTCTGCATAGAAAATACAATTTTTATTTCAATCACTGTCCTGCTCCAGATATAATCAACTTTAAAATTCTTGTTTCCTGGAATGTGGCTAGTTTTATAGGTAAAATAATCCGGAAAATGCATATATATAATAAGAAGGAGTAAATAAAAGTAGGGGAAAACTGCTGCTGCTGTACTGCTGTCAGGACACAGCCATAGAAATTTCACAGGTAGTTATTATTGCATTTTACATTCTGTTAGAATGAGATAGTTTTGAAATTATAATGATGTTCAGATAGTAAAACTGTGTAGAGCTCCAGCATTTTTAAAGCAGGTAGTAATCTTCCGTTCACTCTTATGGTGTTTGCAAAGTTGATCAACCCTCCCAGAACAAATCACTGGAAAAAAACTATATTTCACATTGGTTCATTTTTAGTGTGGCCACCACTCTGGATGGTGCAATGGGAGGAGCAAAGGATAAAGAAAGGGAAAGGGAGTGCATATGACAGAGGAAATTTCAGAAGAAATGTATATAAAACAAGGATTTATTGCTGGTGTATTGAAATATTAACAGTCTAATCCAAGAAGTAAATAATAATTCACACCTAAGAATTACATAAGAAAGAAAAAATGCTTCAATGCAGAAAAAAGCTTTAATAATAATATAGCAACGATAGCTATACAATTACAGTTATTATTCTTACCCTGTTTAGTTTCTAGACCCCTTCTGCCTCACTCTTTCCTCACTCCTTTGAGTCTTAAGGTTGATGGTTTTGTTTTGGTGGTTGGTGGTGAAGGGGAATTTTGACTCACTGCCAGTATCTGGAAGTGCAGGATGTTCATGGTGGTGTTTTCCTCTCCCTCGATTCAAAACACAACATGGGACAACATTTATGTATTTCCTACCATATTTTTACACCTTACTCTTTTTTGATTGCTCTGCAGCTCCACATTATATAAGCCTGAATATACGATATAGGATGTATTTCACATGTGTTAGAAGTGCTCAATCTTTGACCTCTCTGTTGCCCCCAAAGCCAGGTTTGGCTGGCTCCAGCTGGTCTACCTTGTGCAGCTTGTAGTGGTCAAGGTAAGCTTATCTAGGGCAAGCCTTTCCTCTGAGGCTTAAAGTGCTCAGCACAAAGCTTTTGGTCTCTCAGTGACAATGGCAATATTGTATTACAGGTTTGCATGGTAATGACCTGTCCATTTTCTGCACTCCATTTCCCTTGTGCAACGTTCAGTTGTTGAATTAGGGATGTTTGAAGGCACGTCCTGCCCACCCTTTTAGTATCCTCCTGTGGGTCTGTTGGGAATTTTCTGTGTAAGAAACCTTTCTATCAGACATAATTCCAGGGAAGAAAAAAATCTTTCAGAGAAAGTTGACTTAAACCAGTCTTTACCTTTGTTCTTTAGATCTCCCAAATTAACTGTGTGTTCCATCTCTTAAGGACCAACTGGAAAAAAAGGAAGAAAGGGAATTCACTGTTTGTCACATATGACAAAATCCATAGAAAGGACAATCTTCTTAAATGTCTGTAGGAGGTCAAGCATGAAGGTGCTCATGTGGTTGGAATCTCATCCAAACTAGTTGGCAGGGGAACGCTAATAAATCAGATTAGACAGGTAAACCTACTGTTCCTGTCATTTTAAATTAAATTAGCTTGCTTTCTGTCTGTTGAAGATATTCCAAGGTGTCCAGTGGTGAGTCACTTCATCTCAACCATCCACCCAAAGGAGAGGAAAGACAAAATGCAGATAAAAGGGGCACAGCTCACAAAAGGGCCTGTGAGTATTGAGCAGAGTTTATGTGATAAGCCCTCTTAAATAAAACTTTATCATAGAATGACTCTCATAGAATAGTTTAGATAGGAAAAAAAATTTGCCAAGTTCAATTGTAAAATTATGCTGAGTTTTATTGCCTTATTATGCCTGTGGTCCCTGCTGGCAAGCCTATGCTAATTCCAGCCCTGGGATCTGCTCCTGCACTAGCAGCAGAGCCGGGCTGTCCCTGGCAGCCTGGGCTCCAGGGCTGGCCATGCACACACTCACACACACACCCACAGGGCAGGGGGCACTGCCCCACCCGTGCATGCCTGCCCCTGTTCTCCCACCACTTCCACACCTGGATGTTTGGAACCTGCCGGTCATTCCTCCGGTGCCCTGCCACAGCTCAGTACTGCCAACTTTACCTAAATAACTCGTGTCCTGACTTCATTTGTGTGTTTTCTTAAAGATGGTTTAGAAAAAACCACGGGGTTGTCTATAGGAAGAAAGAGACACAAATCAGGAAAGTGGCTTCTGGTAGTGACACTTCCTCTCCAAAATGTCTTCTTCTTGTACACTGGTGGAAGGAAAGTGCTGTGAGACTGTGACCTGGCCCTGAGGAGGTTTGTAATCTCCCTCTCTGCCAGCTGCTGTGAGTTTTTCTTCTTGGGACTGTTTCTGGCTGTTGCAGTATTTATCCCACCAACAATGCTGGGAAGATAATGTTCTTTAACTTCAAACCATGGAGACAAGCACAGGATGGAAGTTCCTTTGTAGACAGAAGTTGTCAGACAAGATAAGATGTAGTTAGAGGCTAAGGAATTGCATTAAGGAATATGCAACAGGCTATGTCCTGAGAGCAAGCATATCCCAATGCTTGTGCATCTCAGGGAGGCCTGGAATAGAGGGATCCCAGCCTGCACAGTTATTATGATCAGATAATTCAAAAGCCTGGGAAGAAATGTGAATAAAGAGGGCAGATAAAATCATCTAAGGGCTAATACACAAGAACAGGTACTCTATTGGTATGCAAGTGATGAGAAGTATGAAACAATCATCTTAGTTTTGTCTACAATGAAAAAAAATATTAAGGCTAATATTGTGCTGTCTTTATGAGCTTGGTACTCTGTGGACAGTCCCAGTAGAACTTAGGGTGCAAATTCCATAAGGAAATGCATTCCTGGAATGAGATGAAGAAGGATTATGAGGGATAAAAGGGGAAAAAATCATAGAATTGATTACTTCTGATGCTCTGAGAATAATCAGTAAATTCTCTGATCAAAAGTGTAGAGTGATTCCAATGCACAGAGCTAATCTGTTCATCAAGCAGGATGAAATCTAAGAGTCACTAAGAGACTTGGATGATGACTGGGAGCAAACCCTGCTGCTTTCTTTGAGTTGCACCAGTGAATACTGGCAAACACTGGTGATGGGATGCACTGTTAGAATCAGTGAACCTTACATACAGTAGGTTTTTGAGAGCAGATTTTTATTTTTTGCCACGTGCTAAATATGAAAGCTCCTATGTACCCACTGGCTGTGCTGGAGGTTTGATAGCAGTATCCTGTTACTTGCATCTCTAAATGCTTTCAAGTCATGGTAATGACCACTGTGCTAACAATCAGGTGGAATGGCCTGTGCCACTTCAAGTGTCTATTTCCCTGCAACAAACCAATTTTTTTTCAGCAGAGAACCACCATGTGACCCACAGAAATCAAGAGTAATTGGGGTTTTTACTTGTTATTTCAATTAGCCTGCTTAATTCTGAATGCTGAGTGGACAGCATGCTGGGATAGCATCAACCACATTTGCAAAGATGTGCTTTAGACTAGGCTGTGTGAATGAAACACAAGATTGAATGAATGGAATTGCCTCCAGTCTGCATAATTGTTGTAGCACTGTTTATGGCATTCAGTGAAACAAGACTATATTTGGGTGACACTTTGGCTCTGGCAGTGTGTCTCTAGGGGACACAGAATAACAGCATTGCAGTGGGGTATATTTCTCTATACTGCTTGCTGATACAATCCTCAAAATGATTCTATCACATCCACTAAAACAACTTTTACTGGTATAACTGGTGAACGATTAATCCATGCAAGGAAAAGAACCTGCAGTCTTGTATCTTCTTCAAGCTTTGGAGAAGCTAGCATCCAAAGTCCATGCCTTCTTTTGAGGCTCAAAAGAATACTTCACAGTTAAGGACTGACTTTTATGTAGTTAGTCAAAATCTGGCTCGTGATTATTTGTGAATGTAAATTGTTCCTTGAAGTTACTAAGGAGTTATTAGCGGCCTAACTCATTCCCATTCCTCAGTGGGGGCTCTTGCATTTGGCTGTGATGAGCTTTTACTATATAATTTGAAAATCAAGCATAAAAAGGATTAGAAAAAGTAGTCAGACATATTTTCCCTATTAACAGAATGTAGTGGTTAGGTATTAAAGCAATCAAGACTTTAATATTTCATTGATATTATTATAATATTTACAATGACCTTTTAGGTGAAAAAAAAAACAACAAAATAAATCAGTGTATATGCTGGGTATTAGCATTTCCCTAAAGAATTATTTTCTGTCCTTGCAGTTTTCTTCCACCTGCCATCCACTGCTTTTCCTAATAGATAGAAGAGGAAATACAAAATCATTCCTTAAAATGGCTTTTTCTCCAAGAAATTATTTGTTTTCTCTTTGTCTATGCTTATGTAGTAAACAGCCCTCCTCCTGCTCATGATAGAAGGCTCAGAGTTTTTGCCTCTGAAGTGAGGCATTTTAGTGCCAAGAGAGTAGGCAGATTTTTAAAAAGGCTGTGAATTTGGGGTGCTGAATTCCCTTGAAAATCTGACTTTAGTGTTTCTATAAAAGCGTTTATGGCCTCAATTGAGGTTCAGCTTATTTTCTGGGTTCTTGCCAACTGCTAGAATGTAGCCATTGAAAACTAATTGTCTAAATTACCCCTTTTAAAGGCTGCCCAAACCAACAGGAATTTTTTTCTCTGTTATTGATTTATTTAAAATGAACTTAATTACGGGGATCTCCTTAACCCCAGGAGACCTCACAATATGTAGGAAAGTCCAGGTTTCCGGCCCGTGCTGTTGAAGGAGTAGTCTGGAGTCGTTTGTTCGTGTTCTCAAGGCAGTTTATTAAGTCCTTATCAAAGAGAGATTTCTCTGCCCTGCCAGGGTTGACACAGAACGCGTCCAGAGACACACTGTGCCCGCCCTGGATGAGCTGTAATCTTTTATACTCAAAACTACATATTAAATGTTTACAATTAAGTACCAATCTATGCCACTCACATCACCATGTCCAGATCTGTGTTAAACCAATCCAAAAGTGCCAGCATCACCAAGAAGATAGAGGTTATGAAGAACATAAGATAACATGCCACATGTAAAAATCCTCCATCTTGTGCCTCAGACCCCCCTGTACAGATCTCCAACCGCCCTGTACAGGGCCCTAAACCCCCCTGTACATACATACAAATTTTCTTCTTTTTACTTATAACTGCTACTATTTTTCTATCTAAGTTTTGTGACCTGAAATTCCTCATACAAAGTTGACAACTTGTTCCATGGATTAGAATCAGAGCTACAGGTATTTTTAGTATCATTCCAGGGTCCCTGACACCTCTGGCAAGGCTGAAAAGCCTCCTGACCAGGTTTTGGGTCGGCCAAAGGCATCGTAGGAACCCCCTGGGTTCCAACACTTAATGAGTCTAACTCTGGTGTTCAAAGGTAGTTACTAATTAGCTAATGTTTTAACATAAAATGATCAATGGATTAAAGAGGCTAGAAATGCAGTTAACTATTGATCACTGGGATTAGAATATGGTAAATCATGGGGAGACTTCTAGTCTGCCTCCTATTCAAAAGCCTGCCCTTGACTTAGAGGAAACTTGAACAGATTATCTCCAGAACACTGCTGAGGGAAAAATCCAGTCTCCTGGGAACCAGCAGTATGTCAGTTCTGTTATATATTTATTTATTTATTTCATCTGGGCTAACATTCTTCATTATTACAGCACACACTTCTTCAGACCTTCTCAAAAAGAGGCGGTCTCGGGCCGGCTGAAACGCTGTGATTCTGAGGCTGCAGGCCGTGTTACGCAGCGGTACCGCGCTCCCCGCCGCTGCGGGCCGTGCCGGCCGCTGTGTCCCGAGCCGCCCGCCCGTGTGTGACACTGGGGCGCGTTCCACGGTCGCAGTCCCCGCCGGGCTCTGCCCGGTTCCAGGGTCGCTGTCCCCGCCGGGCTCTGCCCGGTTCCAGGGTCGCTGTCCCCGCCGGGCTCTGCCCAGCTCCCGGCGCTGCCCGGCCGCGCTGCCTCTGGCCGGGACCGCCACTCGGACCTCGCCGCTCGCGAGGATCTGCGGATCCTGTGCCCACAGCCGCTTCCCCTCCCCGCCTGGGGCCGCCGAACCCGGAGCCATGGTGCTGTTGGACCTGCACGGCGCGGCCGCCAGCGCCGACCTGGCCCGGCTGCGGCAGCACTGGTGGCTGAACAAACACCGCATCGATAGCTGCAACCGGGACCAGCAGTAAGGGCAAAGAGCAGGCCCTCTGCCTGTTCCAAATGTGGAATTTGTCAAAATTATCTGAGTCAGGGTGGTTTTCTTATGCATGTATTTTGCCTACTTTCAAGCCTAAGCAGTAAGAGACGATTAGCAGAACATGGAGCAGCTAGCATCCCCTCAGCCAAGGACATCCTGGAACTAACAAGCGTTAAGGCTATAGTAAATCAAGATATTGTTGTGTCAGTAGAGCAGACAGCAGAAGCATCCCTTAGTGAAGGACATCTACAAAGGCTGGAGTAAATCAAAATGTTGATGTATTTCTATGTATATACATTGCCAGTTTGGCAAAAGACTCAAGGTCCATGTATACTGTAGCTGTATGATCTTCATTATAACACTAAAAATCTCACCTATGGGTTAAAAAGACCCCTGCCCAGGTGAAGACCCCTCTCCTAAGCATGCACAGAAGTTAGCTGTGGTTGCATAACTTGTATGGAAACTATTAACCAATCATAGTAGAGGGGCTGTACTTGGAAAGTTATTCATTCTGAACTTCTATGTATAAATAATAGCATGGAAAGTCTGGTGGGATGTGTTTTATTTATGAAATACCATTGAGCACCCAGGCACCTGTAACTCTGAAGCACATAATCAGTGTGTCTCTCAAGTGTGTAATTATTGCCTTGCTGCACACCAAGTAATAAACCAAATTTTGCAGCGAACACACCCACCCTGGCTGGAAGAGCTAGCAAAGCCCAACATTCTTCCTGGCAGCAGGGCCTGCCCCAGAGCACCAGCCTTATAGGAGCCCTGCCTGAGTTGGAATAGGAGACAGAGAAAGCTCCACTCTGGTCTGGCCTGCCCTGCCCTGCTCTGGAGTGCAGAGCCCTGTACTTGATCTTCTTGTCCCATCCCTGTTTATCCAGGTGTTTAGGCTGGATGGGGCTCTGAGCAGCCTGGTCTAGTGGAAGGTGTCCCTGCCCATGGCAGGGGTTGGAACTAGATGGTCTTTAAAGTCCCTTCCAACCCAAACCATATTAAGATTTGATGATTCTGTGGACCACATTCAAGCAGAGACAGCTCCTTTCCAGGTGCCAGACTGAGTGGCTTGGTTTAGCAGGGTGTGGATTCACTGAAAGCCAGCAGAGCCTTCCCAGTGCTGTCAGAAGTGCCATCCCATCTGTCTCTGGGACAAAACTAGTGCAGGACTGACTGATGGGGGGCAGTTGGGGAGAACTCGATGGCTCACACTGGTTCTGCACTCTCTGTAGGCTTACACAGCCTCCATTGCTGAGCAGTGTTTACCCTAAGTCAAGGACATTTTCAGTGTCTCGTGCTTTGCCAGTAAGAAAGTACACAAAAAGCTGAAGGGAGCTTAGCCAGGTCAACATTCTGGAATGGATTTGCATCAGTCAGTGGGTTGTGGGCAACTGTATTGTATATCACAGATTTTACTCAGGATTTTTTATTTGCTAATGTTATTATAATATTTATTTTATTTCCTTTGCTCTATTTATCAATCTGTTATAATTTAATTGTTATTTAAAGTTTTAATTCTGATTGTCCTCCCTGTTCCAAGCAGAGAGGTGGGAGAGGGTGCGAGTGAGTGGCTGCATCGTGCTTAATTGCCATCTGGACTTAAACAACTGGGTATGTTTAATTTCTAGGACGCCTCTGCATCTTGCTTGTATTAATGGCCATGCAGATGTTGTTCAGTTTCTGGTAGAAAAGAAGTGCAACCTAAACCCTTGTGACAAACGGAACAAATCACCACTAATGAAGGTATGCAGAAGGGGCATATGCTCTCTAATCTTTGATGACGCTCATACTTTCCAGTGTTGGGAAGGTGTGGGAGTTCTGACAGTGAGGAACATGGATGTTGGAAGTTACTCCTCCTTTGTGTCTTGTTTCCAGGCAGTAGAGTACCGGCACAGGGACTGTGCAGCTATTCTGCTGGAACACGGTGCCAACCACAACCACAGAGATTCAAGTGGTAACACCGCCCTTCATGTTGCTGTCATGGTTTCTAGCAAACCTCTGGTGGAGCTGTTACTTGAGCACGGTGCAGATATTGATGCTAAGAATAAAGTGAGCTAGGACTTTGGGTAATGCTGCTCTTCCCAAGTCAACTTGCTCAACTTCTCTCTGTTATTCTGAGAGATGATTTCTCCTTTCAGCTGGGATCCACTCCGCTTATACTTGCAGTCACTGAAAACTGTGAAGAAATGGTCAAGTTTCTTATTCAAAAAGGAGCTGATGTGAATGCTCAGGATAAAGTCTTTAGGTAAAGGGTTTGCCAAAAATGCATGTGGGAATCCTTAGCACTGTTTGAGTTGGATTGATGTGAGGCATAAGAACGAGCTTTGGAAAAGGACCAGAAGGATCTCCTGTGTGACTTGTGAAAGCAGACCTGGGCTCGGTTGCTCACTTTTTTCAGGGAGTGATTTCCATGCTGAGGACTGCAAGAAGGCATTGTCTGCCATTCCATACACCCACCCATGCATGCACATGCAGGCACACAGGCCCTGAGTCTGCTTTGGGCAGGTGGTTGTCCAGTAGACCTCCCAAGGTCCTACCAACCTGAATTCTCCAACACTTGTATTGGAGAACATTTAGCTGTGCTTTCATTCTAAACAAATAAATTGTTTAAGGAGCAAAGAGGAATTAAAGTATTGGCTAGGCAATTATTGCAAAAGCTGATGTATTTACTCTTATCTCTTGAATGTCCTAGTACTCCTCTTACAGTTGCTACTATTATTGGGAATAAGAAAGTAATACAACTTCTTCTTCACCATGGTGCTGTTTTTACTGAGCCAGAGAAGGAGCTCTACTCATGTCAAGATTTCACCAAAATGGTTCAAAATTATGTGTAAGTATTTTACATCATTGTTAGAACCGCCGCATTCTCCTTATATCTGTGCTGATGTACATCCCTTTTTGGTAACAGCAGTAGGGTTTAAGGAGGTGCTGAGAGCTTTGTAGAAGCTGAGCTCAGTGATGTCTTCTGGTGTATCTCTTTCCATGTCAAGAGTAGATTTAGAAGTTGAGGAAAGCTTTGCCCTTTCTCCCCAGTTGTCTCTGAGAATTCACCTGTGTGTTTCCAAGGTCCACTACATTGGCAGCACTACTTGCCTTTTGTTTCAGAAGGGATCTAACTGATATCCCCTGTGTGCTTAACTAGGCCGAGGAAAAAAGCCGAGTTTCACAGTGATGGTGGCCAAGGGATGGCTGTATGTACTGCATTATTCCTATGAGCGTGCCTTGTCTAGCTATAAACAATTGCTCATGAACTCTTGACACTGGATCTTGACTTGATTTTTTCTTCTTTTCCCCCTTCTGGCAACCTGTATTGATGGGAAGCAGGAGAGAAGGGAGCTTGTGTAAACTGTGGTGTAAAAACCCCTTTAGGAATATAGCATGTTTGGAGATTGTTCTTACATGTTTGTTGAAGATTGCTCTTACAATATGTAGTGCTCATTCCTTTCCTTCAGGCTTCTGGCACAGTACAAATGTTGTATAATACACCGTTCTGCACAGCAGCCTCAATATGAAGAACATGTTTAATTTCTTTCCTTGTTTGATTGGGTTTTTCTTTGTTTTTCTGCTTATTAAACAAACTCAAGCCTCAGCTAACCAGGGCTGTTAGAAGACAACACAGGTCTTGGAATGCAAGCCTCTTGGCCTCTTGATAACCCACTTGGGAGCTCTCTAAACTCTCAGGTCCTCAGGCTAGCCATGGGAATTTCTGAAGCCCTTCAAAGTGAGGACCAAGACTGAGAAGACATTAGACCATCTTGATGTGGAGAGTAGCTGCACCATTAGCATAACATCTAGCTGAGGTAGAGGTTTTGGTGATGTCAGTCTGCCAGGAGGCTTGTTAAATTCATTGGCCCTTGAAATGGAGAGATTTATCAGATGAGACTGTAGCCAGACTGTAGCAGGGGTGAGTTACTCCACAGATAAGACTAGGCACTTGTACTGTCAACATGCCTGTAATGAGGATTTCAGTCTCCATTACTCTAGGACTGCAGTACGTTCTCTGTGTGTGTGACCCTTTAGCAGTTGTCTGTGAATATGGATAGAATGGAACATGCATGGCTTTTGCTCTTCCTGCAGAGAGGGCATGGAAGTCTGGGGGGATTTTACCTAATGTATCTTCTTACTTTCTACATTTAGCATTGCTAAGGAGCGAATTGGCAGCTCCTGCTATGCAACAACTCCTGCACCCTCTGACATTCCCTTGGAAACACCTGCATTGGCAGAGTCATGTAAGATACTTTCCTGTAGAAGAGGTGATGAGGAAAATCATCCATCAATTGCATGCTGGTCTGGAGGGATGGGCTAAAGGACAGGAAAATAAATACTCAAGACAACAATGTGCTTGTTATCTTATTTCTTAGATAATGTGCCAAAAGAAGAAGCAGCAGAAAACGAAGAAAACAGTCCAGCTGCAGACCAAAAGAAAGTGTCTGTGCGCTCTATTAGAGTGCAACCCTACAGAGGTAATTTCAGAGGGACTAGATGGTTAACTTTGCAAACCTCCCTGGAGTGAAGCAGGTAAGGAACAGCAGAGTGAAATGACAGACTTCTTCTCACAGAGATGACACACTTCTTGTCTTTTGTTAGGGGATTACAAAGCAGAAAGAACAAAGAAAATGGAAGACAAATGCTCCCTCTGCAGTCCTCAGGTACCTTCTCTGAGGGAGGCAGTGGGGTTCCTCTGACTCCTTGAATTCCGGGTTCATTTTCCTTTGCTGCTTCTGTCACACACTTGTAACTTGGACCTTGACATGCTGCTGCTTCAGACAAGCTTTTCAGTTGGGACTGGGACAAAGTGAGGTCCAGCTAATATCCTGGCCTCCTTGCAGCTGGCCTTCAAGTGGGATTTCTAGTATAGCACAGAACAGTAAAGCTCACTGTTGGTTACAGTCCTCTGAAAACTGGAAGACTTGCATTGTGGGTATTGCTATTCTTCCATAACACAGCTTACTTCTCCAGATGCATGCAGTATCAGCTGGTTCCCATATGATCTACAGTCTAGAGATTTATTTCTCCTGCCTAGGTTCTCTCCAGACGTAGCAGGTGGACTCTATCCTGTTTTGAAAACAATGCTCAGCAGTGATGCCAAACACACTTGCTGTGCTTGTCCTTTCTGTTCTTTCCATCACCTGATCCCTCGCCTACTTAGGCCTGCTAGCAGAAGAAGTTTTGAACAGGGAAGCAGGAGTGGAAACAGCCTGTGCCAGTTCTCACATGTGTGTCTTTTAAATTACACAGACTGATCCTAAGAGTCAAGGGGAATTGTGGACCAGTGTGTGGCTTCCTGCTGCAAACAGCAACAGGCTGGATGCACGCTCTGCTATAGTGGAATGTGGCAAAGGTAATTTCAGAGGGATGAGTGGTTACCTTTGTAAGCCTGTGTGGGGTGAAGCAGGTGGAGAAAAGCAGAGTGAAATAAGCACTCACAGAAATGACACGCTTCTTATCTTTCTTAGGTGTCTTGCCGGTGGCAACAGTAAAAGCAGAAAAGGAAGGTGGTGATTCCTCCTGGGGTTCTGAGGTACTTTCTCTGAGGGAGGCAGTGGGGTCCCTCTGGTTCACCTCCTTCTGGGCTCATTCTACTTTGTGGCTGCTTCTGCCACAGCCTTCCTACTTGGACCTTAACCAGTTGCTGCTTCAGATAATCTGTTCAGTTAGGACTAGGACAAAGTTGTATGTCTCCCTGCAGATGACCTCCAAGCTGGATTTCTAGGACAACGAACTAACTCTTCCTTCTGGTTACAGTCCTCTGAAATCCTAGAAGGCTGGCATTGCGTGAATTTCTTGTTTCCACCTCATAAATCTCTTCTGTAGATCCAGCCAGTGTTAAATGATTGTGTATGACCCACAGTTTTGATCTTTTATGTCTTCTGCCTAGATTCTCTCAAGCTTGCGCAGGTGAACTTTATATTGTTTTGAAAGATCAGCTCAAGAGAGATGCCAAACGCACTGGCTGCATTTGTCCTTTTTTTCTTTAGTCCCCTGATCCTTCTATTGTTAGATCTGTGGGCAGAAGAAGTTTAAGAGCAGGGAAGACGGTGTGGAAGTAGCCTGTAGCAGTTCTCATGTATGTATCTTTTAAATTGCACAGCCTAATACTGAAGTTCTAGATGAAGTAGCAGCCACTGTGCGGCTTCCTGCTGATGTCTGCAGAATGTTTCCGAAGCCCTCTGTTGCCAAGGTGCACATCAAAGGTAATTTCAGAGGGACTAAATGATTTCCTTTGTAAGCCTGTCTGGAGTAAAACAGGTGAAGAAAAGCAGAGTGAAATAAGCACTGGCAGAAATGACTCACTTCTTATCTTTGGTTAGAGGCCTGGCAAGCAGCAGGAGGTCCAAAAGAGGAAGACAGTGGCTCCCTCTGCAATCCTGAGGTACTTTCTCTGAGGGAGGCAGTGGGGTCCCTCTGGCTCACTAGATTGTCTGCTCATTTATCTTTGATTATTTTTCTACTACATACTTGTAGCTTGGGTCTTGAACTTATGCCAGTTCTCACATGTATTTTTAAATTACACAGCATCCCAGTGATCTTCTAGAGAAAGCAGAGATTAACCGCATACAGCATCCTGCTGGAAAATGCAGAAGAGCGGGTGTGCGCTCTGTTGCCAAGGAGAGTGGCAAAGGTAATTTCAGAGGCACTAAATGGTTACTTTTGTAAGTTTCTCTGCAGTGAAAAATATTTGGAAAAGGAGGGTGAAGGAAGCACTCAGAGCTATGACAAGCTTCTTATCTCTTCTTAGGGATCTTGCAACCAGCAGAAGGAGCAGGAAAAGATGATGATGATGATTCTTCTTGGGATACTGAGGTACCTTTTCTGAACAAGACAGTGAGGTCCTTCTTGACTCACTGGCTTCTGGGCTCATTTTCCTTTGCTGCTGCTTGTGCCACACACTCGTAACTTGGACCAGCCACTGCTTCAGATAANGTGAAAAATATTTGGAAAAGGAGGGTGAAGGAAGCACTCAGAGCTATGACAAGCTTCTTATCTCTTCTTAGGGATCTTGCAACCAGCAGAAGGAGCAGGAAAAGATGATGATGATGATTCTTCTTGGGATACTGAGGTACCTTTTCTGAACAAGACAGTGAGGTCCTTCTTGACTCACTGGCTTCTGGGCTCATTTTCCTTTGCTGCTGCTTGTGCCACACACTCGTAACTTGGACCAGCCACTGCTTCAGATAATGTTCAGTTAGGACTGGGACAAAGTGAGGTCCAGCTAATGTCCTGAACCCCCATTGTGGCTGACCTCCCAGCTAGATTTCTAGAACAGCACAGAGCAGTAAAGCTCCTCTGGAACCAGTGAAAAGCTGGCATTGTGGGGATTGCTGTTTTTCCATCACTCAGAATACTCCTTGTCCTGTCCTGCTGAAAAAGGAGAGTTGGGGAGGATTCTTTCCAATAGATTTCTTAGACAAAAACAAAATGCAAGTGCAGCAATATTGTATCTGAGAACTGTTTATTGAAAAAGAAAGATAAGTGCTCCTACTGAAGTGGGATAGAAAAGAGAGCAAAGTGGGGAAAAGAGATGGAGAGAGAAACAGAAGTCAGGGGCAGATCATTACCTGTACCCCGGGCGGCCTGTCACCATCAGCTAGGCCGAGGGGTGTGCGTGCCGCAAGCTGCGGTGAGTCTGTGTGGCTCCCGGGGCGGCTAGGCGCCATTCACAAACCACAGCCAGCTGTGTGTCCCTGCCACGGGCGAACAGGCTGCGTGGCCACGGGCACTCGTGGAGCTTCTGCAGGTTCTCTGGGCTGGACAGGGACAGCGGCGGCCGCTCCATTGGGGAAAATCGCGGAGAGCTGGGTGCCGTGGAGCTGCCTCAGGGAAACTGCGGGACAGGGCAGGTGCGGGCAGGGAAACAGGATAGCAGGGAGGGAAAACAAGAGCTGGGGGGCAGCGAGAGAGCTGACCCTCGGGGTGAGCCTCTGCTCCCTCCAAGAAACCCGAATAAAATGATCCCAGTTGTGGTGCAGTTCACTGCTTTTGTGTGCTCAGGTTCATCCCATGGCCCAATATCGTGGACATTTTTTCCTGGGCATCAGGGAATCTGCCCCACTGGCTAGTGGAGGGGGTCGCTTGCAGCCAAGTCACAGAAGTTTTCTCTCCCCTGATCGGCTGCCGAGTGAAAGCTCACCAGGGACAGGGCTCCCAGCAAGTGTACAACCCCTAAAGTTGTTTTTCACCTCATGTATAATGTATGCTCAGGCATTAATAAAAATCAGATTGGTTCCTTTCACTTCTCTGGGTGCGGTCAGTGTCAAACAGTTCCCATGTGACCAACACTTCAGATAATAATTTCTTCTGCCTAGGTTCTCTCTAGCTCAGGGAGGTGTCCTTGTACATATTTTTAAAACTGTGCTAAACAGGACGCTGAACATATTTGCTGTCTTGGCTCCTTTTGTTCTTTTGTCTCCAGATCCCTCACCTTAGGCCTGATAGCAGAAGAAGAAGTTTTGAACAGGGAAGCGGGAGTGGAAGCAGCCTGTGCCAGTTCTCACGTGTGTGTCTTTTAAATTACACAGACTGATCCTAAGAGTCAAGGGAAATTGTGGACCAGTGTGTGGCTTCCTGCTGCAAACAGCACCAGGCTGGATGCACGCTCTGCTATAGTGGAATGTGGCAAAGGTAATTTCAGAGGGATGAGTGGTTACCTTTGTAAGCCTGTGTGGGGTGAAGCAGGTGGAGAAAAGCAGAGTGAGATAAGCACTCACAGAAATGACACGCTTCTTATCTTTGTTAGGTGTCTTGCCGGTGGCAACAGTAAAAGCAGAAAAGGAAGGTGGTGATTCCTCCTGGGGTTCTGAGGTACTTTCCCTGAGGGAGGCAGTGGGGTCCCTCTGGTTCACCTCCTTCTGGGCTCATTCTACTTTGTGGCTGCTTCTGCCACACCCTCCTTGGACCTTTGCACGCTACTGCTGCAGATAGTCTATTCAGTTAGGACTGGGACAAAGTGAGATCCAGCTGATGTCTGGGGTTTCCTTGTGGCTGAACCCCAAGTTGGATTTCTAGGACAATGAACTAACTCTTTCTTCTGGTTACAGTCTTGTGAAGTCCTAGAAGGCTGGCATTGTGAGAATGACTTTTTTCCTCTTCACAGTCTCTTTTGTGAATTGTCCATTTCAAATGGTTGTGTATTACCCGCAGTTTTGATCTTTTATTTCTTCTTCCTATGTTGTCTCTTGCTTGGGCAGGTGGACTTTGTCTTTTTTTAAAAATGCTGTTCAACAACAATGATGAATACACTGGCTTTGTTTTCCCTTTTTGTTTTTTCCATCATCTTCTCCCTCACCTTAGGCATGTCAGCTGAAGCAGAAGCTTTAAGCATGGAAGTGTGTGCAGAAGCCACCTGTGCCAGTTCTTATTTGTATCTTTTAAATTGCACAGCCTTTTTCTGATATTGTAGAAGAAGTGCTTGCCAGTGAGCGGCGTCCTGCTGCAGACCGCAAAGGAGCGGGTGTGCGCTCTGCTGCCGAGGAGTGCAGCAAAGGTAATTCCAGCAGGACTGCATGGTTACCTCTGTGAGCCTCAGTGAAGTGAATCAGACTTGGAAAGGGAGAGTGACACAAGTACTCAGAGCTATGACAAGCCTCTTGTCTGTTCTTAGGGGTCTTGCAACCAGCAGAAGGAGCAGGAGAAGCTGATGATTCTTCTTGGGATTCTGAGGTACCTTTTTGAAGGAGACAGTGAGGTTCCTCTGACTCACTGGCTTCTGGGCTCATTTTCCTTTGCTGCTGCTTGTGCCACATACTCATATCTTAGCCCTTGATGACATTCTGCTGCTGCAGACACGCTGTTCAGATGGGACTAGAATAAAGTGAGGTCAAGCTAATGTCCTGGGCTGTCCTGTGACTGATGTCCAAGCTAGATTTGTAGTAAGGATAATGTAGTAAAGTTCCATGTTTGTTACAGGCCTCTGAAAACTGTGCAAGGCTGGCGTTGTGAGGATTCGTTTTCCATCAAACATTTCTCTTCTGTACATGCAGTTAACATCAACTGGTTTCCCATATGACCTACAGTCTCCTGATTTTTTTCTTTTGCCTGCATTCTCTTTGGCTTGGGCAGGTGTACTTGGTCCCATTTTGAAAGCTCTGCTTAATAGAGATACTGAATGCATTTGCTGTGTTTGCCCTTTTTTGTTCTTGCCATCACCTGATCTTCTTGTTGAGCCTCTTGGCTGAAGCCTTTGAGTGTGGAAGTGGGTGGAGAAGCAGCCTGTGCCAGTTCTCATGTATGTCTTTTAAATTACACAGACTGATTCTGAAGATGAAGGGAAAGCGTCGGCTGCTGTCCAGCTTCCTGCTGCAAACAGCAACAAGTTGGATGCACGCTCTGCTCTAGTGGAATGTGGCAAAGGTAATTTCAGAGGGACTAAGTGGTTACCTTTGTAAGCCTCTCTGGAGTGAATCAGATGCAGAAAAGCAGAAAAGCACTCTCAGATATTATGTGCTTATCTTTTCCTAGGGTTCTTGAAACAGGCATGGAGAGAAGCGAAAAAGGAAGGCGGAGTCTTGCAGCCAGCAGGGGGAGAAGCAAAACAGGAAGACAGTGATTCTCCCTGGGATTCTGAGGTACCTTCTCTGAGGAAGACGGTAGAGGTCCCTCTGACTCACCGCTTCTGGGCCCATTTTCCTTTGCTGCTGCTTTTGCCACACATTCATAACTTGGACCTTGACATGCTGCAGCCTCGGACAAGCTGTTCAGAGGGGACTGGGACAAAGTGAGGTTCAGCTAATATCCTGGACCTCCTTACAGGTGACATCCATGTGGGATTTCTAGGGCAAAGAAGTAAAACTTCCTCATGGTTATTGTCCTCTGGAGTCCTAGAAGGCTGACATTGTGAGGATTGATTTTTCCCGCCTCACAAATCTCTTCTGTGGATCTAGTCAATGTCAAATGGTTGAGGATAACCCACAATTTAGAGACCTGTTTCTTCTGCCTAGGTTCTCTCAGTCTTGGGCAAGAGGACTTTGTCCTATTTTGAAAGATCTACTCAAGAGAGATGCCAAACGGGCTGTGTTTGCGCTTTTTGTTCTTTCCATCACCAGATCCCTCTCTTGTTAGGACTCTTGGCTGAAGCAGAAGCTTTGAGGGTGGAAGTTGGTGTGGAAGCAGCCTGTGCTATATTTCACTGTGTCTTTTAAATTTATGCAGACTGATTCTGAAGGTCGAAGGAAAGTGTCGGCCGATGTGAGGCTTCCTGCCCAAAACAGAATGCGTGTGAGTGCTCCTGCAGTGGAGCATGGCAAAGGTAATTTCAGAGGGACTACATGGTTACCTTTGGAGGCCTCTCTTGAGTGAATCAGTTTTGGAAAACCAAAATGAAAGAAGCACTCATAGCAGCAACACTCTTACCTTAATTTTTATCTCTATTATCAGCTGCAAGAGCAGAATGGAAGGAACATTTTATCTCCTCTTCTGAGAACAAGGTACTTAGGTCTCTTCCTCAGCTCTGACACTACTCTTGGCAGAAGTCACGTTTCTTCATGCTCTCTGCTTGAAGGCAGTGTGACACTGCAGTCCTGCTGAGGATTCATTTCCCAACTGTTTCTCTTTTTTCTTGCTTGTTTAGCTTCCTACAGGGGAAAGAGGGAAAAAGAAGGATCTTCAGCTGAAGGTTGATTCTTCAACTCAGACAGATTCTGACCAGGACAAACAGGTGAGTCTTAGATTCAAACATCCCTAAATATAACCTATCAGTGTAAGCACATGTGTTCTTGCTAGTGAGTTTATTTTGAAATAGTGCTAAGAGGAGCTAATTAATCTGGACCTGAGCTGTATTTTGGACCTAATTTCATATGTATTTGAAGCAGAAGGGCTGCAAAAAGAGGCAGCTTGAAGAGCCATTTGGCTTTATTTTGAACATGTCCAGGAATGAGCACAACTCCTCTGGATAACCTGGTCCAGTGTTCCATCACAGTACTTGGAAAATTTTCCTCCTTATATCTAATGTAAATCTATTGTCTTTTCATTTTAAACTGTTGCCCCTTGACCTGTCACTACAATCCTTGGTAAAAATATGCTTCTTTTTATGTTAAAAGGCTGCAATAAAATCTGCCCAGAGCCTGCTTTTCTCCACACTGAAAAATCCCAAGTCCCTCAGCCTTTTTCCATGGGAGAGGTGTTCCAGCCCTATGAATGTCTTTGTGGCCTCTTTTCTTCAGGTCCATGTCCGCCTTGTGCTGGAGGATGTCACAGTACTTTAGGTGGGGTCTCACAAGACCATAGTAGAAAAGGGACAATTGCCTCCCTCAACCTGCTGGCCAACCTCTCCCTCAGCCTGTAGACCGATCTAATGATGTAATTTCATCGGTAAAAGCATTGCTTTTGTTGTCATGTTCACACTGATTTTGCCATGCTTATGAAACACCATTTCCTTAGCCACTGGCCAGGCAGAAGCTTCACAAAATTCTCAAAAAGAACTCCCTGGGAGGAGCTCCACTTGGAACAGTGAAGACCAATAGCAGGAAGGAACAGAAACTGCTGTTGGAGAAACTGGAGAGATGTAAAACTAGGGTGTGGAAAATGTCTGTGACTTGGCAGGGTCCCAAGCCTTCTTTGTAGTAAACAGAGCAGGGAACTGATCCTTCCTTAAGACTTTTGTGTAAGATGGGGTGGTTCAGGGGAAGGAACAGCACTGCTGCCTTTGATGTTTGCCGGTTGACACCACTTGACCTAACAGTGGAGGGCTGCACTAAAGTGGTCTTAGTACACTACACAACTTTGCAACAAGAGTAAGTTGAGCGACACATAACTGACTCGACTTATTTTCTAAGTCTGGTGAATACAATTAAAAAAATCACTAGTTGTGATGTCACTTTGTCCTTAATTGGAGAAAGACATGTATTGCTTTCAAAAAGCTGCCTTGCAAGCTTCATGGAGCACACAGTGTTTGCTTCTTTTCCATGGTTTCGCAAAGTGGGCTGTGTGTTGACAGAGAAAGACTAGGCCTGTTGGAGTGTTGCACTGATGTTTTGTAGTATTTCTTTCCCCCATCACCATTGTTATGAAGTTGTAAAGTCACTTTAGGAAGAGGAGGAGTTTCTAATCATGTTGGAATAGTCAATTGTCCTGGTTCTGGCCAGGACAGGGTTAATTTGTGCAGTAGCCAGGAGGGGGCTGGCTAGGGCCCTGAGGTTATTCTATACCTCCTCAGGTCATTGGAGAACAGAGGATGGAGGAAGCAGGGGGAAGGGGGTGCGGTGCATGGTCAAGGGGAAAGGAAAGGGAATCTATTCCCTTGTGGTTGAATGTGTGGCAGAGGGAGTGGTTTGGTAACAGCAGTTCTGAGCATTTTGCGTATGAATCTCTTACTTCTCTCTTGAACACTTTCCTTATGAATATTGTTACTTTTGCTGTTTTCTCATTGCTGTTTCCATAAATTGTTCTCAACGGAACCCATGACCTTCACCTTTTGGGCTCCCATTTGTCCTCTGTTGCAGGGGTGAGGGGGAGGGAAGGAGGGAGCAAGGGAGCAGCAGTGCGGTTTGGAGGGTCTCAGTGGAAGCACAAATTTGGGGAATACCATTCCTAAACCATGACAGCAGAACAGGCTACAAAGTGTGTTCAGAGTGCTGGAGAGAGGAGAGAAGTGTTGTGCCAGTCTTTAGGAAACACTCTAGGAAATCAGTGTAGGAAAGGGCCCACTATAAAAGATAAAGTAACACAGGTTTTGAAAGTTAACATCAGAGTCAAAACACGCTACTTTTTTAATATATAAAAGCTTTCTACTGGGGATTGTTCTTGTGTTTTGACAGCTCAAGGACCTGAAAGAAGCTCTTAACAAGAATTATTATTATGCTGAGTCAGGGAAGAATGCCCTAAAGAGGAAGAAGAAGGTAATAACAATTTTGAGGAACATGCAAGGTCTCCTGGTTGATTCTTTTGAATCTTCAGCTGCAGCTATCCCCCAGCTGGAAGAACGCATTCAACGGTAAGACAGTGGAGCACAGCTTCACTTTGTGTGATTCTGTGAAAACAACAGTAGTATCCCAGTGAGATACTAATACATGATTTTCAGAGATGCTTTTGTTTTAGATGAGGTTCTTTCATGCTTCTCCTTTGGGATTTGTTCTCTTGTGGATTTCTGTGATAAGGCCTGTACTTCTTTTTCAGGCTCCAAATTCAAAAGGCAAGGCTGGAAGCCACAATCCAGCAACAAGCCAAGATTATTGGAGTATTGGAGACAAACCAGCAAATCTCTTACTTCAGTAAGCTACTCAGAGCCCTTCCTGTTCATGAACCACAGAGCCTAGTCCCGTATTCATGTGGGAAAATTTTAAAATTTTCATGAATTCCTAGAGAGAATCCAGGAGAGATCAGACCATATAACTAGATAACCTGAAAGACCCAGTAATATTCTAGAAGAATGGGTGTGAGCGTACATGTTGGAAGGAAGATATGTTGTAGATGATTTGGGAAGTTTGTACATTCCTAGTACCTCAGCCAATGGGGAAAGGAGGAGGGCAACATATGGTTGGGAGTTTAGGATAAAAGGAAGCTGGATCTTCCAAAAACTCAGGACACCCTACAGGGGTATGGTCCACTAGACTCTCCCTTTATTCAAATAAAGTTGATTTTTGCAGGACTCTTCTGTGGACTCCAGTCTTAGGTACAGTGATTTTCGGCACACTATCAAAAAGTTTTAGTGAAGTTTTGGAGTGAAGTTTCCAAAGTGAGCCAGTCCCTGAGGCTGGGTCACCCTGCAAGTGTTTCTGCCATTTTGAGTGTCTCTTTGTTGCCATGAGACTTGTGAAATTTAGCAATTTTGTATCTAGTGATCACTATCTAGTGATTACTTACTGTTATTTTTTTGCCTGTTGCAGTTCACTTTTCAATAAATTGCTATCTATTCACTTATATCTGCTGTATTTGTTCCTTATTGGTGGAAAGAGACTGGATGGAACTAAAGGGAGGTAACTCATTTTAGAGTGTCCACCTCTTTAAACTGTCTTAAACCAAGACATATTTTTTAGAACTACCCTGGGAAGATGGTTATTGATACTGTTCTTGGTAGATAGCTTTTCTGGATGGCCAGAAGCCTTTGTCTGTTGCACCAACAAAACTCAAGAAGTAACAGAAGTTTGGTTAAAGGAAATTATACCAATATTCGGGGTACCACTGAGCCTGTCTTCAGACAGAGAATTTAATTCTGTGGCTGAAAGTTCAAAGTTTATGCAAAGCGCTTGGGAGTTACATGGAATCTCCACACTTCTTAGAGACCTCAGTCCAATGGTAAAGTAGAAAGGATGAACTGAAACTTCAAAAATGGCAAATAAGTAAAATTTGTCAAGAAATGTCACTAAGATGGCCACAGGCTTTTTCTTTAGCCTTATTAAGAATTAGAATACAACCTAGATCTAAAGAAATAGTAAGTTCTTTTGCAATTATTTAAGGCAGGCTGTATCAAGCTAAGTATCTCAGAAGAAAGCCATGTGTTAGGAAACAGTAACTTAAAAGAATATGTATTATCTGTGAGAAAAGAGCTCTCAGTTTTGCTCTGAGTTTTGTTGTTTAGCATCCTCAACAACATTGGATATTCAGGTACATCCTCATCCACCCAGGGATTAGGTATATGTCCACATGTGGAATGAGGAACCACTTAAGGTAAAGCGGAAAGGACCATTCCAAGTTCTCCTGGCTACCCCCATGGCTGTGAAACCTGTTCATTGAGACTCCTGGATTCACTACACCTGGACAAAGCCAGCCCCAAAGCAGGAAACACTTCACTGGACTGTTCAGCAGACAGCAAATCCTTTACAGATAAGATTGAAACAAAACATTTAATGAATTGGGATCAAGTGATTTTTTTTTTGATGGTTACCGAGTGTACGGTAGTGTTTGTCTGAAATGAAAAGATTAGTGAAGATCATATTTCTATACTTTGTAGAATAGTAGCTGAAAGGGATGTCACTTCCTATGGAGAAACTGGGAACCTTGTACTGGATTTAGTTTAAGGGCTTGGCAAAATGTGCAATTTGAGTAATATCACCTCCTGTATACTTATCACTGAGTCAGTGAGCCAGACAATTCCCTGAGGAATTACAATAGGCTGCAGAGACTAATTGGCTAAACAAAATTCTGCAGGAAATTGGGAGTTAGTCACTGAAGGGTTGGCTACACTACTCAAGGCCTTAATCTGTTTTATAATTATCACAATCATTATTGGAATTTATTTAGGATCAATTCAGTGTCAGCCACCAATTGAAACTAATATACAGAAGTAGAGAGGAAAAACTTCTCTCCTTCCCAAAAGGGGGAATTGGCAGGAATACTCAAGAGCCAGGAATATCAAAGCCATGCTGGAATAGGAGAACACTAAAAGTACCTCTTGGTGGTATTGGCTCACCTCATGTTTAAGAGATCTTAGATGGCTTAGGAAATTTCTTATAACATGTTGGAATTGTTGCAGCTTGAATCAAGCTTTCATCTCAGCTTCAAGGAAAAAAAAATAAGTAAAAATACTTAAATATTCAGTGCTTTGTAAAAGAATGAGCTGAAAGTGGAAGAAAGTACATTTGCACCTAGTCAGTAAAACCCTTCACATGGACTTTAAAAAAGTTTGTAGTATTTAGTAACACTACAACTATCTGGATGTACACTACTTAGGCTGAAACCCTTCTATTTCATTATTTTTCTGTAGTTCCAGAAAATTAGCACGTCATAGCTTCTCTTGGAGGCTTTGTTACGGAAACTGTGTAAAAATATAATGAGGTCAAAGAATTAGAAATTTTTGAAGTGCTCACCTCAGCTTTAAATGCTAACCTTACTTCTCCTCTCCTCTGCATGCTGCTTTGGCTGCAGGGCTGTATCCTCCTTTTAGTTCATAGGGGGAATAGATAAAAGCATTGCTATCTTAACTGCTGCGTAGTGTTTTGGTAAGAGCATTGCCAAGAGACTCTAGAAGAGAGAAGAGTCTCTAGAAGAGACTCATTATGGTTCAGTTGCTGTCTAACTGATGCCTTCTCTGTGTGTGGAGCCACTTGATCGGTCTCCATCTCCTGTCGTGTAGCAAACAGTTTTGTCAAGAGTTAAGAAAATAGGGTATTTTTTGATTTGCTATTCCAGCAACAGTCCTTCAGTTAGGGATAAATGTGTGAAGGGTTGTGACAGGGTGTCAAGAACTCAGTTATTATTATCTTTTGGTTTTTGTTCAAAACTGCAAAGCCAAAATCTTATTTTAAGACCAATATTAGGGCAGTTATTCTAAAAGAGAGAAGCGGTTTAAGATACCAAAATTCTCTTCCAAACCTCCATATCTCCCATTTCTACTGTCCATTTGAAAATAGCTCCACTCTGAAGTACACCTACCAGCACACTACCTGCTTTGAGGCTTAGTCTTACAAATCTCATCAAACTGTTTCTCCTAATGATAAAGAACAACAACCAAATTCTTACAGAAGGAAATATCAAAAAATAAAGATTACACTGATAGCAATTTAGTAGACAATGTCAATAATTTAAAGCTGTGATTGAAATTGACTTTATGATAGAACATTTCTAAAAGTTTTAGCTGCAGTATTTCAAACAGAGCTTCAAAAATCCCCTTCAAAACTTCCTCCTGTGGTCTCTTTACCTCCATGCTGGTTCTTGGGTTTGTAATTTTTGTGGCAAATGACCCCTCTCTCTCCCATGGCCAAAGTGCCTGGTTCTCCTCAAGCCATCAGACACAGGAGACCTGTTGCTGTAGTGCTTCCATTCTCTTCAAACATGAACAGTCACTTTCCATTTCCACAGCTGGAATTTGTCCTTGGCTGAGTGATTTTAAACTTAACTGTCCTGCTGGCTAAACATTATGATTAAAACAACAAAAGAGCTGTAATAATTTAATACCCAAATATTTATTTCAAAGTAGTGCTGATTTCTGGTCAGAGAAAGAAGGACACATGACTTAAAGTGACTGCAGGAGGAAGGCTGCTTTAAAAAAGACAACTAATACTAATGACAGAGTTTTGAGCTTACACAAAATTACACTTTGGCTCAGATTCTTATTTTGAGGCTTGGAGGCTGCCTGTGTCTCATTCAAATAGGCCCTGCATTTGTTAATATTCATATATGCAGCAAAAGCATTTCTAAGCATATATTTAACTATTAATATTTATGTAAAGTGATTTCACATGTTAGGCCACATGTTAATTTGGTCTTCAGTTGTGGAACTGCTATAAAGCAACCCGTTTCAGCACTGCTTGGCTCTGTCTGAACTGTGACCCTTGGAAAACAAAAGGAGCAGATGGCAGCTTCTCATGCCTGAGCTGCTGACAATGAGAGCTGCCAGAGCCTGGGCGCTGGATACAACGTGCAGGTGAGGACCTGGTGTTACAAGGGGCCATGGGATCCCTTCCTGTTTTCTTTACTTCTTTGCTTTTTCCTACTTTTCTATCTTTTCCCCTTACTGTCTTCCTTGGTAATAAATAGAAGTGAGTTATAATTTTGGTTACAGACATTCAACCTCATTTGTGTCTTAATCTTGTTGTGGGTATATTCAAATTTCTTGCACACCCTGTGTTCATGCTTTGGGATGCATTCCTGGATTAGGACATGAGTCTTTCTCTTGCTAGTATACCCATTTCAATAACTGGTATTACCACTGTGTGTGGTGTCTTTCACATAATGATCTCAAGGTCATTAAATGACATATTTTATTCAGTGGTAATTATGTAAGGGAGTAAAATGTGTTTTCATTATTCATGTGGATTAAGTAAAACAGAGGGGTTAAGCTATTCTATCCATAAAAGCAGCTTTGGAACTAGCAATACAACCTGGCAATCCTGTTTCTCCTCATCCCAAATGCACGTAATGCTCACTTCCAATCACTAGAACATGAATCCTCCTCATTCTTCCTCCTACAGTTTCCAATAAAGTGACAAGTTAACCTGACTTCAATGCTGTTTCTTAGGCTGGTTGAAAGATTCTACAAAGGAAATAACCTATTACTGCTTTTAGACAGAATCTCAGAATGGTTTGGGTTGGAAGGGACCTCTGGAGGGTACCTGGTTCAAGCAAGACAACCTAGAACCAATTGTCCTAGACCATGGCTAGACAAATTTTAGTACCTCTAAAGACGGAGATTCCACAACCTCCCTGGCTAATCTGTGCCAGTGCTCACAAGAAAATGTGTTTAATGATCTTCAAAGGGACCCTTCTGCATTTCAGTTTGTTCCCATTGCCTCTGGACCTGGCACTGAGAAGATCCTGGCTCCATTTTCTTGTTCCTCTCCAGGCACAGGACTTTGCACATCTCTTGTTGAATTTCATGAGGTTCCTCTCAGCACTTCCTGTTGAGGTCCAGCATTGAGAAGGCATCTGGTCTGTATTCCTGCGAACCATTACTGTGGAATGATGTTAAATTGAATTGACTCATGGGGTAGCATTTAACAATTTGTAGGCTAAGTTAACCACATGACATAGGACCATCTTGGCAGTGTGAAAGTTGGATGTCTGTGAGTTGTAGAGAATTAATGGTCTGAAACTCACTAAAAAGAAAAAAAGTATGAAATCAGAGCTAGGTGCCAAGTAAAGGGGAATTGAAAGCTGGAGAAGAGTTTTAGCACAGGAACAACAACGAGAGCTGGTGTACTCCAGCTCTGCTTCAATGCAGTAAAACAAGGACAAGCTTCAAGACTCACATAAACAAATGACAGCCAAAAATACCCACAGCCCAGATGGCAGGTCAGAGGCAAATCTCTTTTCCACCATTCTTCCTGTGCCTTCATTTTGGTTTTGTTTGTTGGGTTTTTTAAGCGAGGAAGAAATGAGGAAATAGTGTGTAGAAGGCCAACTGGAGATAGCCATTATTGTTCTGTTGCTAGGATGAACTGGAACACAGAAAATCAGCTCAAGAAGATCAATGGTCACTTCTTTAGTCTTGGGGTCCAAAGGGTTACTCCTCAAAGTGAATGTACAGTTCCATCAGCTTCAAATGGTGTAAGGTACGGGAATTCCATGCAGAAATTTAAGGTGAAGCCATCACTAAAATATTTGTAACTATGTGTATATCTGTTAAGGGGAAGAAGGAGAGCATGGTATAATGGGGTGCAGAGGAGGGCATTCTTGCATGAGACTGTATTTTGGATTAATTTATGAGGTTAGATGACGCTGGTCCTTTAATTTTGGTAACAAGTCTGTGCTTGGTAAAATCTGTTTGTGCTGGTGTTTTTATTGGAAGGAATTTTCCATTAAGAGCAACAGTAATAATTTGCTTCACTACACTGTGAAGTTTAATGAGGGCAGGTGGAGCTTATGTGCCAACCAGGTAGGAAGAGTATATGGCAAAATGAGCAAAGGAATAGATTTTAATGCAGTGAACACTAGGCTCTGCTCACTTTAGTGTCCTGATCAATGCCTCTGCTGAAGCTGTTGGTGTGACTTCTTGAGAATGGTTTGGGTATGGCTCCTGTGGAACCTTTACTGACTTATGCAGTTGACAGCTCTCACCAGTCCTGAATTCCGACTGTACTGGATGCTCCTTCACTTTTGCCCATTAAGTAATGAGATACAGAGTGGAAAATCCAGGCTGAGTACTTTTCCTTAGCAGTTTTTGGTCACAGAGATGATTGTTTTGCAGTGGGCTGTGACTCACAGCTGAGAAACCCCTAGGCAGGAAGTGAGCGTGATCAGCATGGTCTTGCAGCAAGGGAGGGAAAATCCTGTAACAAACATTTGCATTGGCACCAAGTACAAAAAGTAGATACCAGCCTGTAATGAGGACAGAGTTAGAGTCCAGCAGTTTTGGACAGTTTGATTTCTGCTGTTTGTGAGTAACACTGATGGCCATATTTGGGGCTGACAGAAGCTGAGGTGCAAGGTTATTTGAGCATCTCAGCTATACTGCAGGAGAGAAGGCACAATTTTACTGTTTGCTTTGAAGATAGATCATGGGCAAGGCGGTAACTTCACTTATGGATACAGTCAAGTGTGACAAGAGGAAACTACATGAAATGACATTTTTGTTTTGAAAAATCTAGGCTCCTTATCCTCAGGAAAAGAGAATAATAGGATGATGCTGACTATAATTTCTGGTGGCAGACTTCTAGTCTGCCAGCTCCTGGAGTTAAATCAGATCCAAAGACCCTATGTTTTGGCAGCTGAAGCATAAGGTATTCTTTAAAAATCTGTTGCACAGAATACTTTTAAAGTCCATGGAAATCATTGTATTGTCTTTTTCTTTTTTTTTCTTCATGTGATACTTCACAGCAATTGGAATTTATGGGTTTTTTTTAGAAACTCAAAAGCAAACTTGGGTAAGTTCTGAAAGCTGAAAGACAGAAGACTCCCAGCAGAAGCAGAAAGGGCTTACAGCTGCAATATTCTGAATCTCATTATTTTTAAAACTCTGTCTTTGGGAAATTTCCCCTGTAATTTTTTAATGATGTTTGGTTAGACAGTTCATGCTGCTGACTAGTAGCATCTGAAACCTAGACCAGAAACAAAGAGATGAATTTTAGGATGAGCTGAAGAAATTGAATGAGTTAGCTGGTATGATAAGAAAGGCACTTCCATCAGATCTGCCTGCCAGGACTTCTTGTATGGTGGCCAAGCAGCTAAGCTATCCTTTGCTACAAAGGCAGTATCTCAGATCTTATTTTCATTTTAAGTTTTTATTCCCTTCTAACTATCATCATTATAACATAGCATCCTCTCTCTTGTTTTGTATGATGTCTGTTGGGAGATTTTCATGGCTGTAGCTTGATTAACCTTTTGTCATGGTTTAACCCCAGCACGTGTCCAAAACACAGCCCCATACAAATTACTGTGAAGAAAATTAACTCTATCCCAGACAAAACCAGCACACATGTGAAGATTTGCAAATTAAACTGATAAAAGGATACTGAGTATAAAATGAGTAAGAGTAATCTGTCTTACCCCTAACACAAAAGAAATACTCTGTCAAAGGTGCTGCTCTCTTCAGCTTCTCTCTTTTCTGAGCTGAACAACTGCCATCAAGTATTCCTGTCCTAAACAGGTTTCCCTATTTGTCTTTCCAGACAAAGATATTTACTTCCCTGGGTACTTGGAAAGATAAGATATTAGTATTGGTCATATCAGACTAGCAGTCTAGTTTCACCACAAAGTGGGTTGTCAAAATTTAGCCAGGCTGGAGATCTAATCATAATCTGACATTTAAATGAAAGTTGAGGTCATTGAGACCATATTAACTGAAACCAAAAGGCAGAAAAATCATCAAGACCTCTGTGATGTGAGGCTGATAAATTTTAATGGCCCTTCAGTGAATTTAAGCATCTTCTGGAGGGGATATAACATTTCACAATAATTGCATTCTTATGAAATAGAAATCACAGTGGATGGCTTGCAGGGGAGTGATGACAATTATTTTTCATCTCATGATGTAAAAAAACCAAACCTTTCCAAAGTATGTTCTTTCAGTCATAGTCAGAGTTTTATATTGTTTTATTGTCAATTGTTGTATTTTTTGGTTTTTTTCATAGTGGATTACTTCTATTATGGAGAGAAAAAAGGGTTGGTTTTAAGTTAAGAAATGTTGAACCATATTACCTAAAAGATAATAAAACTATAATAGCACAGAAGCATATTTTAGAATTTTATTTTTGTGTGACTGTGATGGTTTTGGCCACGGTAGAGTTAATTTTCTTCACAGTGGCTACCACAGTGAAATAACTGGATAAGAATTTTTACCAGGTATATTTGGGTATGTTCTCTCTTGCTCACTGTGTTTGTGGCTTAGGATGCGTTCCCAGTTTGGGACACCATGATACTCTGATTTATTTCGGAATAAGTTTGGCTGCAGGGTTCAGCTGCAGCCTGGATCGCCTGCCTGGTCTCCCCATGCCTGTGGATGGAACATTGGGTTTCTTGTGACTGGCAGAATCTGTCAGTAGCAGGTAAATGTGCTCACAGCTGTGAGCCCAGTGTTCAGCAGGAGGCCAGGGTCACTACCAGCTGTCTTCTGCCTACAGAAGAGACATCTGGATTATTTTTACAGTTTTTAGCTTATGACCTTTGTGCTCTTGATGGGTGTCAGCATGTGGACATGGCTTTCATGTTTTGCAAATCTTCCACAATTTGAATATCCTAATGACTTTCTATTTTCTTCTTTTATCAAAACTTGTTCTAGCAATTTCAGTCCTGTTTTGCTTGACTGATGCACTGATCCTGAAGGCACCCTATACATTTCATACATGATGTTAAGCATTTACAGGCTTGAATCCATAACCTTTTTATCTCAAACTGCTTTAGACTCCTTTAAACAAAATCCACACAGGTGCAGAGCCCCATTGGTGTTTAGTGCTCTACAAATATGATACCAAAACAAGTTGTGATTCCCTGCACTGAAATTCTGAGCTCTGACATTCATACTAGGGAGGAAGACAACTGAACCTGGACTACACTGTCCAGTTTAGGGGTCTCTGGTGCACAACTGAGATCAACAAGCTGGACAGAACACAGTGAAGAACTGCTAGCACGGAGATGTGCTCCACTGGTGAAAACTGGGTGAGTTTAGCTTGGAGCAAAGGAAGCTGAAGGCTGATTCAGTTGCAGTTGTTCACTCTCATAATGAGAAATGTGGAGAAGATGAAACCATCTCCCCTGGATGTGTGCAGTGGAAGAAGAGGAGGCAATGTTGCAGAAGTTGTAACAAAGTGTCCTAGGTTACAATGTAAAAATATTCCAGAAGGTCTATATTCTATCTCCATCTTCATGAACTGTTAAAACCAGGAGGGGCAGTGTTTTCCTT
>VXBU01001336.1:0-51287 GCA_013400315.1 Bombycilla garrulus | reverse complement strand
GTTTAATACTGCAACTTGTTCTAATTTTCCTATTAGGTTGTAGTTTGTTGGTTTTACTTTTATTTTATTTTGCTTATACATATTAAAGAACTGTTATTCTTCTCATATCTTTGCCTGAGAGCCCCTTTAAATAATTTGGAGGGAGGGGGTTTACATTTTTCTGTTCCAGGAGGGGCTCCTGCCTTCCTTGGTGAGCACCTGTCTTTCAAAACCAAGACACAAGGGAAACTGAACCAGTATAAGTTAAAAATCCTCAGCATGAGTGTTGTGTGGCATTAGGATGTGTACTGAGAAAGATCAAGGGACATCTATGTTTGGAAAAAATCAAAACTCATTTGACAAGGCTACTGGTGACTCCAGATGAGCTCCAGAGGTCTCTTTCAATCTAGGCATTTCTAGAATTCTTTGACAAATTAAGTCTTTTGCAAAAATCACGGGTAAGATCACACTGCTATTACTGAAAACAATAGAAATGATGCTGTATACACAAAGTGACCCTGGAAGTGTCACTAACAATGAGATATCTCAGAATTCTCACTGGGTTGCAAAAATAAGGATTGTACCCCAGTGATCAGTGAAAAATACCCAGTGCTGAAGTGGAACCAGAACATGATAGACCCAGTAGTGTGTTTGGAGGACCATAAAAAAAAACTATTTTCTTGGTGGATGCTTAAAGGTAAACACTTTTCAGACAAAAAGAGATATGTACAGTATTACGTATATTATGGGGCCATGAAAACCCTAGTTTTCATGGATACATGTGGATACCACCAAAATGCCATAAGGGATTGAGAGGTGAGTATATTAAGCCTCTGCTACACAACAGAATAAAACGACAAGTTTTATATGACAGGCTATGAATTGCTGGTCATTCCCTTGCTAATAGGAATATCCTAGAGAAACCATCTCCTGTAACCATAGTCATGTCCTGAGTGACCACTATTAATTTGCAGGTCTGTTGTCAGTAATTAAATTGCCTCTTTGGCAAGAACTCAGAGTAGCCAGGAGCCAAACATTGGCAAGGCTGCCTGTGGGCTTCTGCCATTTATATTGAGGGGTAAAAAAAAGTGCATTGCTGTCTTGGTTTGAAAGACAGGTGCCTGTCAAGGAAGGCAGGAGCTTCTCTTGGAATAGAAAATGTAAACCCTCTCCCTCCAAATTATTAAAAGGGGCTCTCAGGCAAAAAAATTATGAGGATAGGAATAACAGTTCTTTAATATGTATAAACAAAATAAACTAAAACAAACAAACAACAAAAAACCCCAACAAACTACAACCTAATAGGAAAATTAGAAAATGCTGTATTAAACAAAAAACAAACCCTGACAGTTAGAATACAACCTGACACCCTGTCAGTCAGGGTGTTGGTAGCAGTTCCAGTCCGAATGGTGGCTCCAGTAGTGCTCCTGGAGTGACAGATGGTTCTGCTGAGGCAGAGATCTTGTAGAAGGGCAGAGTTTTCTTCCAATGGTCCAGTGGTGATGTTGAAGGGTCTGGTCCTTCCTCTGGGAATCCAGTGGGAGAGAAGGCTGCTCCTCTGGGAATCCAGTAGAAGGCAGATGCCTGTTCTGTCCAAATGCCCAGATTATATCTAGGTGGGAATGCTTGGCTCCTCCCCCTGGGCAGAGCTTCTCACAATGGGCTGATGTCATTCTCTGAGTCATGGGGTGGGTCCTCACAATGGCCCATTAAACACAAATGGCTCCCGGAGGGAGTTATCTATGACTCATGGGGCAAGGCGTTAATGGCCCATTATCAGGAGATGGTCCGGGGGAGGAGGTAAGGAAAACACTACCCCTCCTGATTTTAACAGTTCATGAAGATGGAGATAGAATACAGACCTTCTGGAATATTTTTACATTGTAACCTAGGACAATTGCAAATAGGGAACTTTGTAGCAGCAAGAATAATGTAGCTTTAAATTATGCCTTTACCTCTGATTAATTGCATAGAGATAAAAGTTTCCAAATAATGGAAATCAGATTATTTGGATTTGTACTGCAGGCAGTCTGGCGGTCTCAATATGTGTCACTTGATGCATTAACCTTACAAAGATGGTTTTTTGACTAACAGAAATGAAGACGGAAGAGAAACCGACTTTGAAAAATCTCTTTTATTAACACTCTGGCTTCTTGACATAACTGAATTCTTTTCCACAATCCACTGAAATTGTCATGTTACCCACAGAAGTGTAGCACCTTCCTGCAGCAGAGCACGTTAAATGCATGAGAAAATTGAGCTGGAGTTGTTAATCGGAATTTGTTTTGGCTAGGAACAAAGCAAAGCTAATCTTGTAACGAAGTCATGGTTTGAGCAGATTATAGTAATAAAGATTTGGCTGATTAAGTAGTAATTGGGTTGTTTTATTAGAATTTAGTACTCCAGACTTTTAAAATATATTGTTCAATAAGAATAATCTGGAAAAAGGTTGGGAGGCCAAAATATAGCATATATAAAGTAATTTATAAAAGGATACGAAGAAAGAAAATTAGCAAATATTGTATTTTCTTTTCTTTCTTTCTGAGCAATCTGATCTAGTGGAATATTTCCTGCCCAACCGGGAGGTTGGAACTAGATGATCTTAAGGTTCCTCCAACACAAACCATTCTATGATTCTGTTTCTTTATTTTCACTTTCATCTCTCAAAACTTTCCAAATTTTGCAAATCCTGCTTAATTTTAGTTTTTAGATAGATTAATTTTCCAAAATTGAAACATTTAAAAAATAATGTGGTAGTAAAATAAAGAAGAAGAGAAAATACCTATTTATATGTCATCTCTTCCATTCCACGCTCAGGGACAGCTTGCATGACAGGTTGAAAGTGAGCTCAGTTGGGCAACCCATGGTGCCAGAGGGGCAGAGATCTGGATGATTGTATGAGTGTGTGAGTAAATTTCTATAATGACTAAATTTCTCTTCTAGAAAATATCACCTAGTTTCTAAGCCTCTGTCAAAGTCAGAAGATCAGTATTGTGAGCATTGTAGGGGAAAAGCTCTGCCCAGACTCTCAGAGATGTACTGGAGATTATCTGGGAGGTGAAATATTACTTAAAGTTGCTGAGGTACCTCCAGAATGTTGGCCAAGGCATAATTCTGCTTTTTCTCATGAGTCCTCCTAGTGTTCCTACACTGATCCAAACTGACTGTGAGATAGTAGAAGGAAAATTGAAGGACTGGGGACTTCCATCTGTTCCTCCAGTGAAGGGACAAAGCACATACACATAAAAATGTATCCAATTGACAAAGCCATGGCTAAGCAGATGGTGCTGTCAAGAGGGCATTCTTTGACTGATGGCAGAGTTTAGAACACGTGAAAGGGGAAGAGAAACTCTGAAGATTATTTTGTGAATGTGTTGAAGAGAGTTTTAATCAGGACCAAGAGTAGCAATGGACAGTGCACTACAGGCAAGTATAAACAAAGCTGACTTGGTGACTTGGACAAAGGCCAAGAAACTAGAAGAGATATCTTCTCTAGCAGAGTTTAAGAGTATCAAAGGGAAACATAGAATAGGCTGCCAAGTGTTTTAGGTTTCTGTATATGATAAAAACCATTGGGACACATCTGTAAACCTGAAATTATTCATGCAGAGGACCGGAATGTGATTTAATTTACAGAATAGACTTGGAGAGAAAATGCACGTAATTGGCATATTGATTAAAGGTATTAATTTAAAGGGTATAATGTGTTCATGGACAAAAGGAAGGAAGTGCATTTTGCATATCAAAGATGTAGGCTAGATCTGAGGTCTCCAATGTCGTAGGAAGTGAGTCATGCTGAAAATCTCTGGGTAGGGATGAAAGGGAAAAAATACATACAGAACAAGTGGGTCACCAAATGAAGAGTGTGGATGAGATTTTGTGAGAAAAAAGCCAATTGACCAAAACATAAATCTCATTATAGTGGGAAAATCACAGAATAAGCTGAGTTAGAAGGAACCCAAAAGGATCATCAAGTCCAACTCCTGGCCCTGCACAGGACACCCCACAAGTCACACCATGTGCCCGAGATAATTGTCCAAATGCATCTTGAATTCTGCCAGGCTGATGCTGTGACTGCTGGGGAGCCTGTTGCAATGGCCAGCCACCATCTGGGTGAAGAACCTTTTCTTGATATCCAATCTAAACCTCCCCTGACACAGTTTCAGGCCATTCTCTTGGGTCACTCATCAGCAAAGGGAAGAGATCAGTGCCTGCCCCTCCTCTTCCCCTCACAAAGTTGTAAACTGCAATGAGGTCTCTTGTCAGTGTCCTCCAAGCTGAACAGACCAAGTGACTCTTTCTTGGCTTCTATGGCTTCCCCTCAAGACCCTTCAACATCTTTGTTGCCCTCTTTTGGACACTCTCCAATAGCTTAATGTCTTTCTTACATGGGGGTGCCCAAAACTGCACAGAATATTCAAGATGAGGGTTCCCTAGTCCAGAGCAGAGTGGGACTGCTTGCCCAGCTGATGATGCTGTGCCTCATGGCCCCCCAGAACAGGGTTGGCCCTCCTGGCTGCCAGGACACTGCTGGCTCATGTTCCACTTGCCATCAACCAGGACCCCCAGGTCCCTTTGAGCAACACTGCTCGCCAGCATCTCATTCCCCAGTCTGTCCGTACATCCAGGTTTGACCCATCCCAGGAGCAGAATCTGGAACTTCTCCTTGTTGAACTTCATATGGGTAATGATGGCCCTGTCCTTTGATTTATCAAGGCCCCTCTGCAGGACCTCACTACCTTCAAGGGAGTCAATAGCTCTTCATAGTAAGAAATACAGGAACACAAAAGTTATATCTCTTCTCCTAAACAAGGACTGATCTCTGGGTTTGAGGCACAGTCAAGCATGCACACAGGTTTACTTCCTTGGGCAAACCTTATTTAGAGCAGAGGGACACAGGCTGCTCTTCACAACACTAGGTTCTGAGTCTACTCTGGTCCCCTGTGGCCTAAGGCCATCATGATTTTCTATGATATCTTCCTTTGCTATTCAGTGTGTGTGAAATAATGCAAGGACTGTGTTACAGCTCACCAGACTGGTGCTTTCATGGCATGAAATCTGACCACATGCTGTTTATCCTGGAGATAACGTATGAAGACGGAGTCCTTCAAAACCAGGTTACATAGTAATTTTTCAGGTAAGATTTTGGTTAGGTGTTTCATTTTTAATGTACAGTCAAAATGCATAGAGCACCAGCATGAAATTTTTATTATATTTCTGTAAGTCTGAACAAACAAATGAAGAAATTAAATAAAGGAACCAAGAAAACTAGAGGAGAGTTTGGATTTAGGTACTGAGGAAAATTGAGGCATGATCAAAATCCTAGAGGGTTGGGAGCATTGCCTTATATAAACACATTGCAGAGTACTATTATGCATTGCATATATATACACCTAATTCCAAAGTAAACTGCCAATCACCTTCATTTCAAATAAACTGAAATTGGCTTAGCTCCCAGTAATGCTCATTGGATCAGGCTTGTGCTCCCCCAACTCAGGCAATATCTGTTTCTATAAGGGCATGGCTCCTACTGACCCACCTCCTTCAGGGCCATCCCTTGGCCTCTGCATGGCAGCTGTGTGCTGGAAGAGCTCTGGGACCACTGCACAGTCAGCATCCTTCTCTTACAGTCTTCAAGTGTTGTTCATCCTGTATGGCAGACTGGGAGCACCCCAAGACCACACAGTTGTCATCACTGTAGGATCTGGAGTCTGCCTTCATTGTGGCATCTAATTGATCTTCAAGAAATCCTGAGCTACTTATGAGATATCACTTACAGTTCAAGGATCTGTAGGAGTTTCTTAGAACACAGACAGTCTTGTGTCGATTCAGCTCCACAGGATTTCTGAAGCCAGCATGACCCTGCCTGACTTTGATTTGGAAAATATGTACAACTAACTCAGACCATGATATAACAGTTTTCCTCTCTTTACAACTGAGTTGTGGTTTAACCCCAAGTGGCACCTAAACCCCACACAGCCTCTCTCTCACTTTCCTCACATTGAGATATAAGAGAAAATTGGAAAAGTAAAAGTGAGAAAACTCCTGAGTTGAGATAAAGAGGGTTTAATTGGTGAAGTAAAAACTACACACACAAACAAAGCAAATTGAGGAATTAATTTACCAATTCCGATGGGCAGACAGGTTTTCAGCCATCTCCAGGATAGCAGAGCTCCATCATGCACAACATAATTTGGGAAGACAAACGCCATCACAACCAAATGCCCTCCCCTTCCTTCTTCTCCCCTCCCAACTTTATTCACTGTATATAATGCCATATGGTCTGGAATATCCCTGTCAGTTGGGATCAGCTGTTCCAGCTGTGTCCTCACTCAACTCCCAGTGCATCCCCACCCTCCTCTCTGGTGGGGTGGGGTAAGAAGCAGAAAAGACCTTAAATCTGTGTAAGCTCTTCTGAGCAGTAACTAAAATATCTCTGTGTTATCAACACTGTTTCCAGCACAAATGGAAAATTTACTGCCTGCAAAGTCAAAAAAATTTCATTGTTTGGGGGAAAAAATGATGCAACAAAGGAAAAGAAAGTCTCCAATTCCCATTTTCAAATCCCAAAAAGAATTTGTGGAAGTATATGTTTAGAAAAGATGGACTGGGACAAGCAGCTAACAGTGGGTTCCTGACTTTAGCTTTTTTTAGCATGATGTAATTTAATATATTGGGTAGGAAATCAAGAGAATTTCTGAACATTCAGGCAATCTTGACCCAGCTGAATGTACTGAAAAATACATCTCAAGCACTGGTTAAAAATTATTCCAGAAGGTGATTTTAAAATTTTTTAGACAAGTGGCCAAGATACTCCTGAATTTATCTTTGCATATCTCATACTCCTTCAGTTGTGGTACTGGTTTTTGTCTCCTTACTCCACCAGTGGTCCCCTTTTTCATGCCCTGATTCACCCCCTTCCTTCACACCTTTTTTCACTCTTAATGGCTTCTTTGTTCCAAATGATGATTCCAGGTTGTTAGGCTAAATGATTCTAGTGATATAGTTCAGCCTGTCAAGCAAAAGGATGCAATAATTAAGGTTTGGTCTAACTTAATAGTTCTCGTGAGTTGAAGTTAAAAGGGGATATAGGAGAAAAATGGAAAATCACCCATTGACTGAATTCTTAATAATTTCTGGTGTATAAAAATACCCCAGAAAGAATTACTTTTTTATCACATTCTAGGCTAAATGAAACACATATTCTAATTACAATATTAAGCAAAGTTATAATGATGAAAGGTCAAAGCAATCAAGAACTATCTTTACTCACAGTATGTGCTACCCATTCTTACACAAAGCTGTCTCTGCCAGCCCTCATCCCTTGCTGCCTGTGATAAGGAAATTAAAGAATTGTTTTTGAAAGGAAGTAAGATCAAGTGACATATTATGACTAATGAAGATATTAACACTTTCACAGGGAGGACTAAGCAAAATGCAAAGGTTTTTCATTTTAGCTTTCTTTCTTTCTTGTAAAACTTTGAGTTCTTATTCACAGTGTATAGACTGTCTCTGCAACTTGAAGTTTGCTGAATTGGGCTGGCAGAGTCCCAACCTTAGCTCCTCAGGGACTGGAAGATTTTAGTTCCATCACAGAATAATGTGTCAGTGAGGTAATGAAATAAATCTAATTTTTGAATTTCAGCTGTGGTTTGATTGCTGCCCTTGATTACCTGTATGTGCCAATTCCCCTTGGATGGGAAGTTCAGAGTTGTGACATCTTGCAGCTTTGCAACCTGGTGCCTCAGCAAGAACTTAGAACCCAGTTCAAGACCTGAGCTCTGTCTTTAACTTGGTGCCAGAGAGGCAAACAAGAGCTCTGACTCCTTTCTTTTCAATTGCACCACAAACAGTTCAGTCTGAAAGTACATCACTTGATGACATCCTTTTGTCCATAAACCTACTTTGTATCCAGTGTGCTCATTTGTGAGCCAAGATTTGTTTTACAATGTTCCGGAAGCTTTATGTACACTCTGGTCTGAACTAAAACAAAACAATCATGATTTATAGCCTATAAAAAGGTGGACAGTGAAAAAGAAAAATATTCAGTGTAGATAGAAAAATCTCAGCCCACACCTTTTTCACTGGTGAATGACTGCAAGTGAGAAGCTGAGTTGGGCTAATTTGCTTCAATGATAGTGATCTGTTTGCTCCTTTCTGAGAGCACCTCTGGACCATTAGGGTAAAATGAGACTTTTTATTCTGGAAGATAGTTTGAAAGCCTGATAGATACTTAATATTTAGCATCTAAACAAGGCAGAACAAAAGTACACAAGCCCTTCTCCACCAATCAATGATTTTGTTGCATCAGAGGCATTATAGAGTAAATTTATCTTTAGTAAAGTCCAGAAACTGAAGCATTAGAGAGAATTTCCATGAGTTTCAGTGGTGTATTGAAATTTGCTGTATTTTAGTGCTATACCAAAAGTTTTTTGACTGAAAACCAATAGAAAATGAGGAGGGACATCTTTAATTGTCACCCATGGCTTGGGCTGTACTCTAAGCTGAGCTTTTCTTGAATGAAAAACTTTCTTTTCCGTTTTTTCCCACAAATTATTTAAATCAAATGGAAATTTTGCTTGTACCTTTAACCAAGTCTGAGTTCAAGACATTTGGAAACCGTGAAGATGTTCCAACAGCATATATTTGCCTGCTTTTGTACTTCCTATCATCAAGCAGAAGTGCCTGGTTGGAGGACAAGTTGCCACAAGCCCAAAGCACTCCAGTCTACCTGGAAGGCACCTGGAAGGGTTTTATTCTTCTTGCTGTGAATACAAACTCCAATTATCCTTTTTCTAGTTCTTACACCGAAGAAAGAGACTAAAAGCCGATTGTTCTGTGTGATTTCATACCACATCTGTTACCTGTGTATGTCCAGAACTTTGTAGAGCTTTGCTGGAATCATTCTTCATTGAGCTACTGATGATGAGTCTGAACCTTTATTTGCCAGAAATGCTTGTGGAACTGCTGTCTAATCTAAATGATCAGGCATTCTCTTTTTGTCTTGGTTGTATTGAATTAATTCTGACAAGGAGCAGTTGCATGGGTAGTTATGCCATTGGATGTGAAGAGCAATGACCAGCCTTTGGGCATAGGCTAGGGACAGAAACATTTCCATCGAGTCAGACACAGCCATAGACAGGATATATGGCACCAATCTGGTGGTATTTTGAATACAAGTCATGAATCTAGACCTTTGTGGGAAAGAGGCTACTACCGAGTGCACAGCAAGGTTTCAAATTGAATTTGAGCTATAAATACTGAGAAGTTGGGAATGAGTGGTTGTTGGGATTTGATCTAGCCTAATAGGTAGTTGAAAGGGAGCAGATGAGTGATAAAAGCCTTATGCCTAGTTTTGAGAGAGTTCCCTTCTTGATAAGAGTGGAGGTATTTCCTTTGATTATTTTGGGAACATTCTTTTTTCTTCTTTAAAGAGCTGACATTGTATTAAATTATGTATCAAGTCCTCCGCACATCAGCTCTGCCCACCACTGATAAGCAAGTCGAATTTATTAAGCTTTTAGCCCGTGTTGTGTTTCTCAGCCTTGAGAAATTGTTTGTCTTTTGGATGTGAGTTTTCAACCAGAGGTCTCCGCGTCACTAGATACTAGAGACTTCTAAATGGTCCAGAGAAGCAAGCTGGTTCTCACTTAGCTGAGTCAAGTCCATAATTTTGTTGGAAAATGTTTTAGAGGTTTGAGATTCTATAGTAGGAAAAAGAAAACCCACTAATGTTCTTTAAGTTACACTAGACAATCATTATAGTAAATTAATTTAATTAATGTCTTTAATTGCTTTAAGTCATTCTCATATTAAGTGTAGTTCCTGGACTGCTAGATGTTTGTATAAAAGATGTTTGTGTAAAATAAAGCTGACAAAGCACTCATTATCTGAGCTGCTTTTTGCAAGAAAACTGGTGTTTTGGGAATATGGAAAAAGTTGAAAACCACGTCAAATAGATCCTTAGTTTTGAGGCATGTAAAGACCACATTCAAAACTAACTCTCATATGGCCTGTGGAATTACCCTTTGATTTCCAAATCTCCAAGAATCAGTGCAACACAGCAGTGTAAGTGGGAGGTTTCACTCCATGGTGTCAGTTTTTCCTTAATGATGTTGCAAAGACACATTAATGTTGCTAATTAATGAAAGTCAGTCTTTCATTATTAATGTTGCAAAGCTTTAAAATCCTAAATATTTTTCTTGATTTTTGCATGTCAGATGCCTACCTTGTTTAGCTTGATTCCTGACTAGATTCCCCACAGAAAATCTCCTTATTCTGTGGTAGAGCAACCCCTCTGAGTCAGTAGGGAGAGACAACAGGGAGAGCTGCCCACAACTCCACACACAGTATGATTCAGATCTTTGTGGGGGTGTCTCTAAATGCTATGTAAAAGGCTCTTGCCTCCACCATGATGACATAATACAGGGTTTTAACTTACCAACTGTGGATGTGCTCTATTTGTTTCCAAACGAATAGTGAACAGACTGCAGATACTATAAATATTCTATATAGTTACTCAATAAACCCAAATGGCTGTAAATAAAAAGGACTTTTCTGAATTACTGAGAAAATAGTAATTTCTCAAAGCCCTTTTGCCCCAGTAGACCTCAATTAGAACTGCAGAGTATGTCAGAAAACATTTAATTACCTTCCAGAGGATTCTGTGATTCTGCTTATATTGGGTGCACCTGCCTATTATTCCTGTGCAAAACCTACCCTTTTGATGAGTTTTTATCTTGGTTTTGTTAAAAAAGAAACAAACAACTCTAAGAGGAGTCTTGCTGCCTGTCCATCAGTCCTTCTTGCTGACCACAAAATTTGCTGTTCCTTAACTCCTTGTTTTCAGGGCTAGGTATGGTGCTTACACTACAATGGGATCAGATCAGACATCAGCTGAAGTCACTAACAACAGGTGTAAGTCATAAATTAAGACACCAAAGTGAAAATTAACACTTATGAGCCAAGTGTCTAAGCTCTCATCCGTGACAGATCCCCTCATAGAACCCACGCGGCACTGAAAGCAAATTTTCTGACCAGACACAAGAGGTCCAACTGATCAGGCATTTTAAATCATCTGAAATGCCCTAGGGTTTCTCCAGAAAGATGCACATTTCCCACAGGTCCTTGGTTGTACATTCCTTAAAATATGGCCTCAGATATCTCAGGTGTGATCCCACTACCGTTTGTATGCTATGGATTTATAGGAACATGATTTGAGATTTATCTATTTGCCTGAAGTTTCTACTCATCTGTGGAGGAAAACTGAACCTGGTATTCCATATCCAGTGCACCAAGAGCCTGTTAAGATGAAGGACTATAGAGGAACCAAAATTAAACTAAAATTAGTGAATCTTCTCTCTGCACCTTGAAGACCTGAGTCCAGAAACTCATTCTGCAGCTTAAAAATGTGGTCCTGTAGCAACTAGGAGATACCCTCAGGAAACCTGTAGGAGCCTGCACACCCATGTGTGAGTGCTAGGTGACTTAATGTGCCTGATATGTAGCGTAATCCACTAGCAAAAAGACAACGATATGACAGTCTTATACACAGGAGTCATAGATTTGTGGGCAAATCTAAACCCACATTGTGTTCTTGGATGCTTCAGAACACAGATAGTTAGATGAAGAACGTGTAGTAAGTGTAACAATTGTGCCCTTGTACTGAGTACAAGTAGAAATGCAGAGTACATTTAGCTATTCTATAGCTTTCTTGCTTGTTTCTTCCTACTCCAGAAAAAGAGAGTTGAAATTTTGTGGCTACACTGATCAAAGGAAATAGCAAATAATGGACAGAATTGGCAGCTGATTTTTTTTTTTTTATGTTTTCATTGATCTTTTGGAGATTTTTTGCTTGATTTCACTCTGGTCAAGAGAATTCCTTCTCCTTTCACCACAAAATCTCGGGATGTTTTTACTTACCTTTTATTTACTTAAAATATAATAAACTTGTTGCAGATCAGATGCCATATAGTAGCCACCTATGATGAAAAATGAAATTTGTAATATGAAGACTCCTTCCTACACCAAAAGGCAGCATCTCTAATTTCATTGGCAGTGTGAACCTAACTGGGACTGTGCTATGTCTTGCATAAATGCATCAGTTGTACCGATAGATGGCTACTGCAGGATGGGATGGGGTTTCTATCTTGTTTTGTAGCTGCATGAGGGATTTAAATGGTCTTTTACAAATATCTTCAAATGCTATGCAACCTGAGAATGACTGTCTTCTATCTCAGTGCAGCTATTCAGTGAACAAAGGCATGTTTTCTTCTGCTGGAACCCTTGCCTTGCTCTTTTCTGTCTGTAATTATGGAGACTTAGATCTGTGCAATCTGGAGGAAATATCCAACATGAAAACCTTCATTGTGGAGTCTGGAAATCATGCAGCAGTTTAGCAGTTTAAGTTTAGAAAATAGCACATTAACATTTAAATGAAGTGTTAAAATAATAGGTTGCTGCTGAAGTTCAAAGCTGAGGATGTGAATTTTTTACAAAGGGCACTTTGCAACTTCTAAGAAAGAATCATGGGCTTTTGAAAACCCTAAGTTAAATCTTGCAGCCAGTGCCAATCCAGTAAACAGAAATGGAAAGAGCTCTAAGAAGAGTTACAGAGCCTCCATAGCAAGCTATGCAATGTTGCCAGGAATGAGAGTATCTGGATAAAAAAAAAAGTCTCTTAGGCTTAGTTTACTCATCCTTTCAAAATCAGCTAATTTAACACTTGAGTGACCAGGGAAGCCTCAGTAAAATCTGAAGAATTTGTCTATACATGAAGAGCCATTATCCTTCCATCATGTACTGTCTCTGTAGCACCATAGGAAATGATTCAGCCCTTATTGTTGTCACATCTCACATAGCAAAGGAGAAATATGGATGCTACAAGCAATATTTTATCAAGTTTTCCTAAAAAGCACTTGGGTGCCTTCTTCTTCTTTTCCTGGTGCTTCACACTGTAGATAAAGAGGTCTAAAGGCAAAACAAACCAGACATAAAGTATGAGGTGGCAAAAAACCTGCCTGCCAAATGTTTTCATTCAAGACATTCTCAAAAATAAATTTTCTTAATTTTTAAAAACTTTCTGTTACAATTTATCCAAATAATTCTATGAAGACACTGCTTAAATGCAACAGACAAGTGAGTTGTTTGCCACTTGGAAAATAGGAATGTGTTAACTACTTGTGGCCTAATGAGAGACTGTTCTTACTGCTTACCCTCCAAAAGCACACACACCTTTTACAATACAGAAATCCTAATGGAATAATGAGTCTCTAAATACAAAAAAGGGCTTTAAAATTAAAGGAACATATTTTTAATACATATGCTGGTTTTTAAAATATAAATAGGCAGTGATGTTTGGGGAAGAATAAAATAAACTTCTTTCCATGTACTTCTAATGAGAGATGAAATAGTTTAAAATGTCATTGTTCACCCCTTTATCCCATTTCTGCAAATTTAGGTGAATGTTTTATCATAAATTTAAGAAAATAGCGTTATAGGACAGAGTGGGAAATTCAAGTAAATTTTCCCAAACTGAACTGTTTGGAACAAACTGAAGATTGGTATGTCTTGATTTCTTAAAAATATCCCTCCTAAAGGCCTACAGTGGGGTTGCAACTTCATAAATAAACAGTTTAATCCCATCCTGCTTGTGCAGTCTTTTATGGTATAACAACTCCAGGGAATTGATAAGTGTATGTCTGGTATTACATGTTCACACAAATCTGCAGCTGATATTTTTTTACCTATCTTTAAAAATGTGCTGCCACCATACCAAACTCTCCCAGCATCTGGGCAGGCTGGGTTTTCCTCACCCACATGTATGGGTAGTACAGAACTGGTAAGGAGTGCAGATCCCAAAAGCATTCAGGTTCCTTGGAATCATAAGGAATTAGGAACCAAACATGGTGGAACCACTGTCCTCTCATCAGCTGCTTCAGCATGGCCCATAAATGCTGAGGATATGGAGTGCCCCTGGGGTTTGGGTGGGAACAAAGCCCAGGGTGTCAGTGAAGCAAATCCAGGAAGCCAGAACTGAAAGGTGACAAAGTGCTGGCTTCTTGTCCTTACCTTGGGGTCATGAGGCACTGTGTTCTAGACTTGGAATATTAACACTTGCAAGACATCAGACCAAACCTCTCTACTTTGAGTCTTCCATGGAGCCATGAAAAATACTGCATGCTTTAGCTTTGTATCATTAAATTATAAGGCATCCCATTCAAATTACTTACAAGAAATATCATATAGGAAAAAAGAAAATGAGAAACAATATAGAATCATAGAAGTGAAAGTGACCTTAAATATAATTTCATTCCAAAATACCCCCATTTTATTCTATTGTGTCTAACCCCTATGGTTTTATAACCAGTCTCCCAATAGGTGTTTTCTTTAGCATCTAGTCTTATGATACAAGTGCTAGCGGCAGCATTAGAGCAAGAGGAGAGCAAACATTGCTGACAGAGTCATTGAGGAATCCTGAGCCTACTGAGCCATTTTCAGAGAACCTGGTTTTGCAGACACCTGTCTGTGTCCCAGAGGAGGGTGTGAGAAGTTCATCAGTGCCTGTATTTGCATATGTGCTGGGAACTGAGATCCTTTCCAGAGGTCTTTACTCTGAGGCGCAGAAATACTTCCTTTGTTGGATCATTTGCATCACAGCAGCACTCAACAATTCATCCTCACAACCAACATAGTCTGGCTTTTTAGTTGAATCTCTATTTTTTAAGGCAGTGTGATTTATAGTGTCAGCAAATCTGTTGGAACGAGGGAAAAAGGACAAGGTAGAGGATATGCTTACCCGGGTTTCATTTTCAGGAAGCCATGTAGGACATGTTATGCTGCAGGGATTTCTACTGCTCTGGAGAGTGTTCAGTGTAGGCAAGTAATCACACGCATGGTGTGTTTTCATACCATGGACTGAATTTTATGACTGTATGCCCTTCATGATTTCTATTCGTATTCATTCCATGAATAAAAAAGATGAAATGTTTAAAATCTCTTCTCATTAGAGACAGATATTTTTGAATGAATTTGAGTTACAAAGACATATTATTCAAGAAGATCAACAACAAAAAAAGCTGTGGTGTCTGCATATTCTTCCACTTACTGCATACTTGCCTAAGGACAGACAGAATGGATCATGATTTGCATGCATATTCTTTGATGATTCCTGCAACTTCAGATGTCATTCATTAACAAACTATGAAGAGGACTTCACTGTTTCTGATACAGTTTTTTAATAATTATATGTAGTTGAGAGATCTACATTCAAATTTACTGTAAAGTTCCTTCCTAGTCCCAAGAAAATGAGCATGTAAGGGAGAATCTATCAGAGTAAAAAGGATATGGGTCATTGCTTTGTTGTAACAAAGCCCTCTGAGGTGGCATAGGGGAGGGGCACAGAACTAAATGCATCAGTAGCACATAAAATTATTTCAAATAATATCATTTTTCATTCAAAAATTTCAGTTCAATTCATGCACTTTTTACATTGGAAAAGTAAAAATGACGGCAGAACTTGTTTGAGAAGCACATGTATCTTTTGGAAGGTCAGCCAGAAAACAAGAAAGAGCATAAAACGCTATTGTTTTCCCCCAAAACTGGTACTTGAGGCCACCTTGTACATAATCCATTTGAGAGGTGGTCACTGTATATGGGACATGATCATGTTGCTTGAGGAATTTTTGTAGTTTTATTTTTTATTGTTCTCCACACAAACTGCAGAAAGCACTTTACAGGTGACTTGAAGGCCCTACCACTTTATGATCTATACCAGAATGTGCTACTAGAACCACTGTATTCACTTTTTTATATGCAAACCAAGAGTGTCCAGATTAATCCCTGAAGCAGCTTTTTTGATAGTTTGTATCTGCTAATCGTATAAAATGCTCTAAAATACTGAATATCTGCTTGAAATTTATCAGCAGAATGGCTTTCATGGTGTTGCAGTGACACCCAATTTAAGAACAGTGCTACTTCAGGGCAAAGGGAAAAATCTCTGATGTACTTTGTCTAATGATGTAATCTTGCTTGATGTTCCAATTTCCTGCTGTGCTATTGTGTAAAGTGCTTACACTAAAACTAATTAACCCTTGCAGCAGCTTAGTTCTATGAATATAAAATTTGCATTCATTTCCAGTGACATAGTAATTGAAGCATGACAAAAAGGCTGCAGTGATTAAATACTGAATTAGGGTTTACTATTTGGAAAGCATTGGGATCACTATGTCTTGACTTTATGGATTGCAACTTATAATTAAAAGCATGTGGGATTGGTGAATACACTAAAGCGTGAAAAATCTAGGTTAAATTTTGGAAGTTATGTATATGACATACAGTTCTTTTAAATATTTCTGGTTCATTGCCATTTAAACAAAGTGAATTATAAAGGAAACAGAAAATAGGTTTGCAGTATTTACTCTAGCTAAGCAACTTTTGACAAGGATGCTATTATACTAAGAGAGACACAACTGCTTGAGCTGGACTGAAGAAATGGACTTTCAGTGAAATTCTGCTTGAGAGTAGTGAAAAAGAGCAGAATAGTAGCAGAATGAGCAGAATATGATAGCACCATTTTCCACATCAAAAATATAATTTAGAAGTCCCTACATTGCTACTGAAATACAGGAGGAAAGAAATTCCAAAGCTTGTTCAATCTTTTTGATTGATTGATTCCTTCACAAAAATATGTCCTTCTCAACTTGCTCTAGCATTTGATCAAAATGTCATTGTTGAGGAATGTTAAATGACTTGGCAGCACAGTTTCTCTCACCCTGGGCTGTGCATTCAGTTTGGATCATTAAGATTAGCTTGTGCCAGCTCACCTTAAGTCACACAAAATAGCACCTCCTTCTCCCAGCCAAAATTTAGGGCTGCTGCAAGTGGAATGGAAAAGGAAAGGCTTCTTCAGTCTCTGGAGCACAGAGACTGAAATTGAATTTGTGCAGTAATCACCTTCACACAGCATATAAAGCGCTGGAGTGACCAAGGTGAAGGGCAACCAGGACGGTATCTATGAACACATTGGTATTAAAGAACGCTGTGTGCCCACTTATCAGTGGGACAGGGAACTTAGTGAGAAGCTACAAGGAAAAGACTGATGCACTCATTGCAGTTCTCATCTCAGTTTTTTCACTGGAAGGCTTGTCCTCAGGGCTCCCAGGTCCCTGAGCCTCCTAGCAAGATCCATGGGAGCAAACCAGTACCCACAGCAGAGGAAGACAGGCATCATTTAAGCCTCTTAGGCATACATGAGTCCATAGAACTGGATGGGATGCATCTAGGCTTGCTAATGACATTGTGATGCCCCACTGCATGATTTGTGAGATGTCATGGCAACTGTGGATGCTCCTCAGAGCTGGAGAAGGCAGATGTCACATCGTTTTTCAGAAGGGCAAGAAGGTGGATTTAGAGGACTACAGACTAGGCAGTCTCATCTCAGTCTCTAGGAAGATGATGGGGCAAATTCGTTTCTGAACTCATAATTCATTTCTAAACTCAAAAAATGGATGAGAGGGAGATTAAAAGCAGCCAGCACAGGTTTATCATAGAATCATAGAACCACAGAGTGTCCTGGGTCAGAAAGGACCCTAAAGATCATCTAGTTTCACCCCACTGGGACATTTTCACTGGATCAGGTTGCTCAAAGTCATGTTCAACCTGGCCATGAACACCTCCAGGCATGGAACATCCACAACTTCTCTGGGCAACCTGTTTCAGTGCCTCACCACTCTCACAGTAAAGATTTTTTTTCTAAAATCTAATCTTAACCTAGTTTCTTTCAACTTGAACCCATTCCCCTCGTGTTGGCACTACATGCCCTTGTAAATAGTCTTGCCTCATCTTTTCGGTAAGTTCCCTCAGCATACAGGAATGCCACAGTGAGGTCATCCTGAAGCCTTCTCTTTTCCAGGCTTTACTTGTTTTTCCAGGTTTAGCAAGTGGAAATCATACCTGACCTTCTTCACTGCTTTCTGCAAAAAGGTGACGGGTGCTGTGGCCAAGAGAAAGCAAGTGGATGTTGTACACATTGATTTTAATGAGGTCTTGGACACAGTCTCCTGTAGTCTCTGTATCACTGAATTTGGAAGATAAGGGCTGTATAAGCAGAAAAAATGGTGGGTGGGGACCCAAAGAGCTATGATGAGTGGTGCAAAGCCCAGCTAATGGTCAGGAATTAATGGGGTCTCCTCAGTGGTCAATAATGGAACCAATCCTGCTTGAAGACCTCAGTAACAACCCAGGTGATGGGACAGAGTGCATCCTTAGCAAGTTCGTAGACAACAACAAGTTGGAGAAAGCAGTCAATGTCCTGGAGGGCAGGTCTGCCACTCACAGGGACCTGGACAAATTTTAGGTTACAAGGAACATCATGAAGCTCCATAAAAGCGAGATACTGCATGTAGGATGGAATAGCACCATGTAAAGCTACAGACTGGGGCTCAGCCATCTTGGCAGCAGCTCTGGAGAAAGGGATGTGGGGCTCCTTTGTGGGCAAGAAGATCACCACAAGCCTGCAGCATGTATTTGCAGCAGGGGCCTGCATTAGGGAAAGGGTCACCAGCAGCACAAGGGAAGTGATCCATGCTGCTCAGTGATTTTAAGATCACATCTAGGACAGTGTGTCCTCTTTTGGACTCTAAAGTAAAAGATTGGTATTGATATACTCGAGTGAGTCCAGCAGAGAGCATAAAGCTGATAAAGGAAAGAGAGAGAAAAGGCTTAGAAAGTTGGATTTGTTCATCTTGGAGAAGCTGAAGGGCAGACTGTGCTTCTGTCCACAGCTAGCTGATCATAGATGATAGAGCTAGAGTCTCCTTGAGGGATCACAGTGATAGGATGGGAGAAAATGTGAGCAAGCTGCCAGGTTGGAGATTCCGAAAAGATATTAGGGGGAAATAATCCCATGAGTATGATCAAATCCTGATGCAGGATGTCCAGAGATGTTGTGTAGTCTCCATCATTGGTCATCCTTGGTACATATTTGACTAGGCACAGACCTGAACTTGATCATTTAGATCTGTTTTGAGCAGGGCATAGGACAATTTGAATTCTGGAGATCCCTCGCAGCCTAAGACATGATTCTGGAATTCTGACAGTATTCTTGAGATTGTGATGGAAAATTTCTATCTGCTCATATACTGATTGCCACAGAGATATGAACATTTCAAGCCAGAGGTAGTCTTTATTTTTAAAGTCCCTCAAAAGCAGTTTTGAGATGTGTTTCCTGAGTAGCCAGGCAAGCTCTGTTTTGTGGGCAAAATAAAAAGCATTTAAATTCGCAATTGTGCAATCTTCCATGTTTTGCCCTCACACGGTCCTGTGTATATCTTCAGTGTCCTATGGAAACTTCTGAAAATTAAGAATTGGGAAGTGCATGTTTCTAGAGTGGAGTATCTTTTGCCTTGAAACAGGACTGTATAATTTAGTGTTGGCAAAGCCTTTGGATTTTTTTACCTGTATTTTGCTAAATACAGGCAAACTGATTATTTGCCACAAGCAATTTAAAACTATAGTCACATGAATTGCTTTCACAGTGTTGGTTTGTTTTTTTTGGTTTTTTTTTAGTTGGGGTTTTTACTTGTTTGTTTTTTCCTTTTTTTCTTTTTTCTTCCTTGAACAAAACCTCACTGTTCATTAGTTTGTAAATAAAACACATCTGGCATCAACAGACCTCACTTATGATTGCCTATACTATCAGTTCACATGCATTTAGTTGATTTTATCACATTAATGTAGGTAAAGGGAACCTCAGTAGATTTACAGAAGAGTAAAAATAATTGCTATGTATTCCAGACATAAAATATTGTTTTTAAAATGCTGTTATTGTGGCCAGCTCTGCTTTGTTCTCCCAAAGAAGGATTCTCCCTTTATACAGCAATTTCAAGGCTTTATTCTGAGCTGAGCTATTTGGAGTTTTGCCTGTGCGATGCCATGAGATTAAATTATTCTGTGAGTGAACAGCAACATTCCATAGGGCCTTCCCAGCTATCCACAAGGAGTAAAACCCCCAGGGCTGAACACAAGGGTCTCTACAGTTTGTGAATAGGACAGTTCCACCTCTGTGACCAAGTCCAGGAGGTAACATAGTGCGTCACCTCCAGATTTAACCTCCAACTCCAGTTGTTAAATTAGGAGTATCCAATTTCTCACAGCTCCTTCATGTTCTTAACCTGGTGTAATTTTAGGCCACAAAAATATTTATAAAAATAGACTGAAAAATAATCTAATTAGGCAGATGAAGGTGTTACTAACAAAAAAATGAACAGGAATCAGTTGTGTGCTCTGCAGCTGACATTCATAGTGGTCTCACTGCATGCTCATTGCAACTTGAGGTAAAATATTAATTTATTATTATAGATAACAGTGATGTGCAATATCCAGTTAAACTAGCAACATATCAATAGATGACTTAAAATAAATGGTATTCTTCATTTTCCATTAAATCTGTAAACATCTTTAAGTGCAACAAGTTGTTCAGATGACCAAAACTGTTTTATATACATATTTAGAAATATATACAATCTTCCATATATATTTATTCATTGGCAAATTCCCAGACTGGTGCAATTCATTAAAATACAATAGGGAAATGAAAGCAATAACTTTTATCTAAGTATGTTCTTAAAGGAAGAAGTGGAGAGACAGAAATATGTTTCTGCCCCTGAGAATGAGCCAGGCAGAATTATTCCATTCAGTCAATAATTTAGTGAGAAATCTCATCAAAGTCAACAGTAATGGGACTGTGCCTTTAGTTTTAATTCTTCCTTGAAAGTGACATTTTCACCTGCACAGAAGACAGGATAAGACTAATGCATTGTTTCGGTCTCATTTAGACTTTACCACACCTCCACTTCTCTCTTTACTGAAGCAGAATTTACAACTGGTCTTTCACCCACATGAAAGTAAGTTTTTTCTAATCTATAATCTACTGTGAAAACAATTCTAGAATACATTTACTTCTTTTAATTAACAGAAAATACAACATTTTTTAATCAAGGTAACACTAAAAGCTTGAAAACACTCCACATTTTCTGGAAACAAACTTTTTCCCTGAGGCCCTAATTTTTCCTTCACTAGTTACCTTGTGCAGGACACAGGGTATACCTGACTTTTTCCTCTTTTTTGTTAAAGTGCCTATATCAGATATGCTGGTGTAAATACTTTTATATAACAAAAGTAATAATTTCCTCAAAGATGCACAAATCTGTTCAGAACTGATATGTTCCTCCCGACTATTCTTTCAAATCATGCTATTACCATACCAACTCTCTTGACAGTGCATTTATAAAGTTTTCTGTCAAACTTAACTTTGGGGAAATGGATTTTGAATTAAAGTAAGAAAAGAGAGAAAATTAATTTAAGGCTTCTTACATAGGTAGAAATATACATTACTACACAAACACTTTTCAACACTGAGAGCTGCATTTAGTCATCTAAATATAATTTTGATGTATTTGCTTGACTTACTGGAAAATATAAATTTATGGATTTCATTGATTTCCAGGTCAACTCAAATGCAACCCTTCTTAGTAATACATGGTATAAAACTTGTTGTAACAGACATGAGTTATTGTCCATACATCAGGACTCAACAAGTAGCAGTACCTGGCACAATAATAGCAAAGCTGGCTTTGCAACCACCATGCAGTGCAGGGCCTCTTTCAGGTAATGCTGTGGTGGTAAAATCCACACCTAATAATTTAGCACTGTTACACAAATTTTCCATCATTTGTGAGGAAGGATCCAATTTTGGAACACCTCTCTCTGTGACTGTGGTGAAACACTGGCATGGGTTGCCTGGAAAAGCTGTGGATGCTCCACCCCTGGAAGTATTCAAGGCCAGGCTGGATGGAACTTTGAGCACCCTGGTCTAGTGGAAGGTGTCCCTGACCAGATCAGAGTGGATGAAATGAAATGATCTTTCTAGTCCCTTCCAACCCAGGCCATTCCATGGCTCAGTGATTCTATTCAATTACTTGTGTGAGATTCATTTGGGATAGTTGGGAACATATCAGAACAAGGATTCTGAAAGTGATATTTAATTTTTAAAGAGCAGATATAATTTGTAAAATGACTTTATACAAATTTCAAGTCTTTTCCTTATGAGTATTGAGAGTGATAGCAGCTCACTTTTAGGGCCAAAGAAATGGTTCCAACGTTTAAATTAATTTTGTAGAGCTAAACCAATAAGTTTTGGACTCTATTCTGACTCATTCCAGTGAGAGATAAACCAAGGTCTATCAATTTACTTCTAGTAATATTCACTTATAAGTCAGACAACCAATTTTGACTTTCAAGTCACAATTTTGAGAGCTCAGAGAAATCAGAAAAAGCAGGATTGTCAGGAATTAAATTTTATATCCTTTCCTGCAAGTTTCAGAGACTCTTATTTACTCTGGGGGAAATTTTACACGTAGACGTACATATATACTGATTTTGTGTTCCATATCTTGCTGTGGAGGTCATGAAAAAAGACAATACATATTGAAATTGTTTCAGGCTTCCAAAATTATGTTTCAGGTAAAATCTACTTATTAATGATTGCTACTTTTAGCCACAATATTTTTATTTTCTGCCATGAGGTTATATTTGTCCCACCTCTTTATTACCCCTATGTACAAAGTTTTCAGCTTCTTATCAGCCTACTACTGTGTGAGTCTGAGGGTACCAAATTTCTGAGCTTATCAGAAACCATGTGAAGAACATGAAAGTAGCTAAAACAATAATCAAATTTGTTACTTTGCTGTACTTTAGGTAGACTTTTGGCAAGCAAATACAACATTTAAAATACTGTGATTCTTTGATATTTTTCTATCACTCTAGCAACATAAGGGTAATGTTTACTACATTTTTATGGCTTCAGAAGGAGTCTATTTGCTGTACAAATTAATATTACTACAGAAATATTTTTCATAATGGCCAGGTCAGGAAACCCACACTGGAATGTAATAGCAACCTGAAATCCTCCTTGTCCCATTATAATGCCTGACATGGGTTTACCAAAGACCTAGCTCTTGTATCCTGAACAGCACTGCTAAGAAATGCTAAGAGTAATGTGCATTTCAAGCCTTGTGATAAAATAAGCTCATTGACTGTGTGCTGGCACACAGACCCCTAGTCTGATTTAGAGATAGTACAACCACATGGTGTAAATTACTGTAATGCTCTGGAGCAGAACCCAAACTGTGATCTGATCTGCACAGTCAATGTTACCTGGAAAAGCAGAAATCAAGTTGGAATCTGAGCTGAGTTTAAAAATAAAGTGGAAAATAATATTTTTATTTTATGAATTGCAAATAGGAAGCATAGGCAAACTATGGAATTAAGATGACCTTCTTTGCCTGAAATGTGTGTGTGAGCTACTTGATCTCTGTTACAGTCAGTGAAGGTACAGATACCGAGTTCTGCTGATCAGCTCCCCTGATCAATAAAGACATCTGTTTCAAAAGAAAATTAATAATTTCCTACAACTCTAAAGATTACTGTGAGTATTTAGAGAATGGATTGTGTGCAAACATCTACACTGGGTTCATACTAAATTAAGCAAGATAAGTCCCTGTCTAGCTGTCCAAAATTAGGTGTTTGAATTAGTAATCAAAGCTACTTTTAAATTCAGGGAAAGGAGACCAACACTTCCACAGAGCAATTAATCTTATCCTTGGATGTGTGTTTATCATCACATCACTTTAGATGGACGGAAACATATCTCCACTAAAAAGAACCTTGAAGGTTGTTGTAGGCAACCAGCAGTGGATTTTGTTCGAGATTTGATGTAGACTTCTGATTGTGAGTCAAGTATATCAGCTACCATTATACTCAAAAGGGCTTCTTCTTTTGGTCCAGCATCATTTGAGATGGTCTAGGATACCCTGTCTAGTGTGCAGTTGCCACTCCAGATGATCACAGGTCATATGCTATAATTACCAGTCTGTCACAAATGTGTAAGTTGTGCTAAAGTGCATCAAATGACATTTTATATAGATACTTTGGTAAATAAGTGAAGTTCAATGAAGATTCAATCTTTTCTAAAAGAAGAATATTGTGTAAGGTAAATCTGTGAGAAATCAATCAATTACATTATCTACCATAAAATTAACCACAAAAGATGAACAGAGTAGACACACTGTATTCCCATTCTCAATGTATGTAAATATGAAAAACCTGTGAGCAAAGTCTCTAATGTAAATATTTGCTTTTGCACAAATATTCTTCTCTCCAGTTTACAAACTGGATTCAAAGACACCATTACTGTCACCAGTACATGCACAGAAATGCAATGTTTGGCTCGTGTGTGGAAAATAGAGTGTCTGTCTCACCCTCTGTTCAGATACAGAAGGGAGGAAAATACCACTCCAGAGCCTTGATGAGCTGCTGTACACACAGACTCACTACATCTTCTAAGAAATGATCTTGTATAAAGAATGCAAAACTCCTGCTGAAGTAAAAAAATACCTCATTCATATGTCTGGGAGCAGGATTCAGCTCTCAGAACTAAAACAGCTCACATTCACCTGCTGCTTTAATTCTGAAACACATTTTCAATTAATATCTTGTATAAATCACGAAAACAGAGCAATGTGCTTTACTATGAAGACAGTATTCCAGTCACAAAGTGTGATCCAAGTAGAAACTCCTCAAAATTAAGGAGGAATGACCAGAACATTACAACTATGATCTTGGTTTTCTCCATGACAAACTCTTGTATTGACTATGATACATTTACGCGGTTTCAGTTTTCATTTGGTTATTGTTGTTCAAAGCAGGAGAAGGCTTGCTCTTCTGGCCATCAGTCCCTCCTTTGGATGTGTCCTGGAAGAAAAGCCTTGGCATCCACAGTGACATTAAAATTCGTTTATATTCATTCCGAAAATTCTGGTTAAGAAGACCGTATATTATTGCATTAAGGCAGCTGTTGAAATAGGCCATTAAGTAGCTTATAATGAAGAGCCATTCAGGAACTTTTGGTGCCATTTCCATAGGATCAATGGCTACAGCCAGTCCAATGAAGTTTAGAGGTGCCCAGCAAAAGGCAAAAATCACAAAAACAACAAACATGGTAAGAAAGTTTCTGAAGTCACTTGGCTTCAATCTTGGCTTTGTTTCTGACTTGACTCGTCTTCGAACTTGAAGCACTAAAACCCAAATTCGAAGGTAGCAGAAGCTGACAATGGTGATAGGGACAATGAAGTGAATGACCACAACAGCTATTGTATAGTAGGAGCTTGCAGTCTGGACAAATGTGCATGAATAGATGCGTGGATCATACTTCAAAGAGCCAACAAAAAAATTTGGCACAGTTGCAATTACTGTTAATATCCAGACTAAGGAGACATACAACATTGTATTCCAGCAGCTGTACACTTTGTCATAGGCAAAACTATGACATATGTAGCAATATCTGTTTATTGCAATTGCAGTGATGTTGAAAATAGAGCCTATTACACTTAGTCCCATCACAAAGCCACTCGCTTTACAGTGCGTTTCACCCAGTGTCCATCCATTGTGGAAAATAGCTAGGAGCACCAGTGGGTACGGATACAAGGCCACCACCAGATCAGCCAAAGCTAGGCTCACCACAAATGCATTACCTGGAAGGAAAGAAAAATACAGAGGTGTAAGTCTGAAAGCAAGCATAGATGAGAAGAGGAAGAAAATGTTGCATTATTTTGGATATCTGCGATGCCAAATTATTGGTGACATCAAGCAAGCAGCTGGTATATAGGACCAATAGGGAAATGATTTTACAATGTAAACTTGCAACGTCACAGAAATATCTGCAGCAACATGATGTTGCAAATCTGTTGGACTGGATTATATCCTCCTTGCTCTTTTTATCTTTAATAAACATAGCCATCAGTGAGCCATTACATAAGCACATGATGAGTTATTTCAGTGTAGCCAACTTCATGGTTGGGTTGATAAAATGAAAAAAAAAAGTCTAAATTGTGCCAGGTAGGCAAGCCATTATGCTATTCTAACCTATCACTGGTATGCTAATGGGCTTGACAAGCATAAAGAAGAAGGATAGACAAAGACTAGGCCTATAGCTATTGGAAGGGTATGTTGTTTTATGTAGAGTCTAAATTGCTACACTCTGTAGAATAGATATTTTCTACATTAATGGCCTACCCATACTGCAGTTATTTTCTCATGGGGTTGTCTAAGGAAGAGTGAATTGTCTTCATGACCCTCTGCAGAAAGGCATATTTAATTATACAAAGAAAAGTTGCATGCATGCAAGAGGAAGTATTAATATTTTCTGCTGATCATATTAAGGGAATATAGGTGATATGGTTGAGCCCTATTGTCTCTCTTTAATCATTGTTCTTTTCATCAGTTTGAAATTTCTGTTATTGTATCTAAGGGTGTTTTTATAAAATGAGTGAGATAGTAAACTGAAAGTGAGATAGTAAACTGAAAAATGTTCTTTAGGGACTTCACTCTAGAAGACAGAGGTACTACCTTTGAATTCTTGGCATTTAGGTAATATAAAATGTATATGGTTTGTATGGTTTTGTATATGAATTGCATACTATTTTTTCTTTGCTGGAAGTCCTTCAGAGTATGAACTGATATGGAAAAAAATCCAAGCAATTTTAAAAATCGTACATGGAACATAATAATTTTTTGAAAATAGCAGTTAGATGCTCCATTCTACAAATTCTGACCTTACTAGTCCTGAACTAACAAAGCAGTTCTGCATGTCATATTAAGAATGGCATGAACTGGAAGTCATAAAAGTAACAACCACATAGAAATGTACTCATCAAAAATCACAGAATTTCAAATCTACTGTTTGCTCCACTTGCTTTACACCTGTAGCTTCCTGAATTAAGGAATGCAGAACTAGCTTTCACAACAGCAAGTAAACTTAATGGAAAACATGATTATCCATCTGTACCCTCAGAAACATAGCCCATCTCAAGAGTGGTGCACAACTTATTTCAGATAGTTCCTTGTTATATATTTAGTAGCCTGTTTTATATATTTTAAAAAGCTACACAAGTCTTTCCATAGCTGCAGCTTTATGATTTGTGAGGAAAGATTGAACAAATTGGGGAAATGAATGAGTGGGCAATGATAACTTCAAATAAACAAAGCAGGAAGGATATACCCATTCCTATGATTGTTATGAATCCAAGCAAGCTTCAGTCACAACAAGGAAGTTCCAAAGTAGACACAGAAAAAAAAAATTAATGGCAAGAAGAAGGAAGTATGGGAGCACCTTGCTTCGAGTCTGCTACTGAAGGTGGTAAGAAAACATAAAACAATTATTTGTCAGCACTGGCCTAGATAAAGCTGATCCCCTTGTACGGGAAGGATGAGATGACTGTGAAGGCCTCTTGTAGCCATGGGTAAACAGAACAAAAACCCAAAACTAACAAAAGAACAGGGGCAGCTTTATCAGAATGTACTTGCATCATGCCAACAAGAATTTCTCTCATGTTTTTTTCATCACTATGTCTGACACGAGAAGACGGAGTAATCAGAAGTTAGAAGTCAGAAGAAAGGAAGGAAAAAAGAATGGAAAAAAGGAAGGAAAAAAGATTCTTTTTTTTTTGTTTTAGAATGCCTCTTGGAGAAAGAGAGAATATAGTCTAGTGTGTGCACTAAGATTAATCTAAACTCTAAGGCCTCCCAGCATCAGCTTCTACCCAAAAGGTAATTGTTCAGTTGAAACAGAGTGGTCATTCAGCTCTTTCAATCACATTTGGAAATTTAGGGTAAAGTACATTTAGCAAGATATTTTCAAAGTTTTGAGTTCAATTTAGGACTTCTTGAAAATTCCAGGTGCAATGAATAAATAGAGTGAGCAAGGAACTTGTCAGAAAATTTAATTTACTAGTTTACAACTCAGAAGAAAAATGGTCCAATATCTGTAGAGGCCTAAGGTGATTTGTCACTTCTATGGCTTTTTACAGGGTTGAATGTTCCCACTGTGCACTGCAAAATAAGGTTCAATGGTATTTTTCTGTCTTTGTGGATGACTGTAGAATTAAGTTTAATGTTTATTACTGCAATGAATAATCTACAGAAATAGAGAGAAACTTTCCTAATTCATAAAACATAAATAATCAACATTTTTGATAAATCAAAGGTCTTCGACATCTTGTATGTGCTTGGAGAAATTAAATCTTCCTTGATACACTTAACCCAGTGCTTTTAGAGTGGCCTAAATTACATTCACAATATAACAAAAGAGGTAACTTTTTGCTGCTTGTAACAAAATAGAAAGCACATAATTTTTATCTAGCTGGAATTATTATCACTGCTTCTGGAACTTACTTGATGAACTTTGTTCTTAGATTTCAGTTTCATAAGCGGGAGAGGTATATTCATTTTTTCACTGGAAAAACCCCTTAATTACAAGCAGTAGCTACTAAAAGCCAAATGTCTTGCTAGGTATTCAAAAAGATGTACATCTGTGCTGTTTTAAACACTGATAGTTGTATGCATAAAAAAGAAAAAAGTTCTCTATCTTTGAGTGCAACAGAATTAGATTGGTATTTCATGAAGCATTCCTGCATATTGGTTTTCTTACTACAACTAACAGGAGAAGAACTGTCACACCCTCTTGTAATCTTGATATGACTTGATGTTGTAGGAATTTACTCATGGAACAAAATTGTTGGTAAGGTTAAAACTTTTAAGGGCTAAGCATCTGCCTTCTGAAAAGACAACTGACTTATAATGTCTCTACTAAAATCAGAAGCAATTGCAATGAGCAACTATTTTTTTAAAGGTTTTTCTTCTGTCTTTGGTTTTAAACTGGTGAAAAGGCTTAATTATAGATCTTGGTGTTGTTTGGGGTTTATTTTAGGTATTGTTTTGGTTGTTAAACATTTGTTTAACAAGTTTGTATATGTTGCATACAGACATCACCCTCTTCTATGGCATCTATGGCATCAGCAGCAGGTGGAGCAGAGAATTAAGTCTTTCACACACTGACAAACCCTGAATTCCCTGTGACAGTACAAGCCAAGACCTAGGGTAAGCTTTGATTTACTGAGACGTTAATTTGGTATAATGTTCAACAGTGTGTTGCTAACAGAAGGTGTAACATAATGCTCCAAACAAATGCCAGATGGGTGTTTGTTTTCTTTGAATATGACAGTTTAAAGGCAATGATATGCTCTTCTGTAATTAGGTTTCTTAATTTCAGATATTAGTGAGGTATACTCCAGACTTTGATATAAGGGAAAGGGATAGGCAATATATTTCCACTAGAACAGCATATTTTAGAGACTCTAGCAAAAACAAAAACAAACAAAAAACCATAAACAATGAATCAAATCTGGTCTTCAGTTCATGGAATATCATGGAACAGGTTATTTATTTTTTAGGAAATATGTGTCCTATGAAACTGCTTAGAATCATTTGTCACTATAATTATCCTCTTATGTGTACAAAGAAAAAGCCACCACTGGGAGTAGAATCATAAAATCATTCTGATTATAAACCTTCAAGACCATAAAGTCCAACTGTTAACCCAGCACTGCGAAGTCCACCACTAACCCACATCTACATCTCTTTTAAATATCTCCAGGGATAGTGATTCCACCACTTCCCTAGGCAGCCTGTTCCAGTGCTTGACAACCCTTTCAATGAAAATTCTTCCCTAATGTTGAATATAAAGCTGCCTTAGCACAACTTGAGTCCATCTTACTCTTGTCCCTTATTACCTGGGAGGCAAGACCAAAACCTGCCTGGCTACAACCTCCTTTCAGGTGGTTTTAGAGAGCAATATGGTGTCCCCTGAGCCCTCTTTTCTCCAGGTTAAATACTCCCAACTCCCTCAGCTGCTTCCTTCCTCAGCTCTGTTACCCTTCTCTGCACATACTCCAGCATCTCAGTGTCTTTCTGGTAAAGAGGGGCCCAGAACTGAACATGGTATTCACCAGTGCTGAGTACAAGGGGACAATCACTGCCTTGGCCCTGCTGGCCACACCATTGCTGATACAGGCCAGGATCCCATGGGCCTTCTTGGCCACCTGGGCACACACTGGACCATGGTCAGCCACTGCAGACCAGTACTGCCAGGTCCTTTTCCACTGGGCATCTTCCCAGCCCCTGCTACCAACCTCTGGGGCTGCCTGGGGATGTGGTGACCCAGCACTTGGCCTTGTTGAACCTCATACAGTCGGCTTCATCAACCCAGCTTGTCCAGATCCCTCTGCAGAGCCTTCCTGGCAGCAGATCAACACTCCCATCCAACTTGGTGTTCTCTGCAAACTGACTGAGAGGGCATTCGATTCCCTTGTCCAGATCACTGGTAAAGATATTAAATAGGACTGGCCTGAAGAAGAATGCCAGGCTCATGAGAACAAAAGCTTAGCATGTAAAAAGGACCTTGAGATTGTGCCTAAGTGACTTGCAGGCTCCTGGACTGAAAAAGAACTGTGTTCTTGGCCCTACATCTGCAATTATGAGTTAGTGCTGGAAGCTACATTTGCAGGAGGTGAATTAGGCTTACTAGGCAGATCTCTCAGTTGTCAACACAGATTTACTGAAAAGAGGTACCTAAGTTGCCCTATTGTTTTTGAGATCATGATTTTGGCACGCTTGGCAACTAGGCATGAATGTAACCCAAAACAAAACCTCAACTTTTTCTGCATGCTCACTCTTCTGCCTCTGGTTAAATACAGGAACACCAGTCCATGGTGTGACTTTGCTGCCTTGAGTTTGCCAATAGACTACAGGTGCAAAAATGCTGTGCTGTTAAAGGCTGAGTTAAAAAGCCTGAGGTTTGTAACCCCTGCATGTACAGTTTTGCTCACCTTTGGCTTCCTCTGGTGCTGGTGGGGATGGTGGTGACTCTCTGTTGCCACCTAGTGCGGGAGCCACAGCAGAGACAACACACTGCATCACCTAGCAGGAGGGCAGGAGGACAGGAGGAAAATGCCAAGGACTGATTCTTCCAAACCAAAATGCCGATCGTTAATCAGATACTACATTTATGGGGTAATAAATACTTTTCTGGGCTTCTGATACTTTCTTAGATCACAGAGTTTTTCCAGTATTGGGTATTTTCAGAGAGAAAAGGAAAAGCAGAAGAGGCAAGACAGGCTCTACTACTAGAAATTTCACTGTTGGCTAGTGGTTAGGACACTTCCATAATAGAAGAACCCTTCCTTGAAAAAGACTTGAGTTTATGTCACCCATAGTCCCCAGAGAGTGCCCTACTCACCAGCCCTGCCGCTCTTCTGGGGTTAGCGTGCTTGTCTCTTTCTAGGTTATGTTCAAGAATTTCAGCCTAGAATCAGAATACACAGGTTACCACTTGTATTGTAGAGTGCTCTTTATCAGTATGCTCACAAAAAAAAAATTAAAAATTAATCTTGCTCTTACTTTGCTCTTTTAGATAATATCACCTCTATTAAGTGTACTCTGGGAAAAGTGGCACCTCTGGGAAAGGTCCAGCTTTCTTGTCCCAAACGACATCACAGTGGCACACTGATGCTGAGGGATGGAGTCAATAGAAGAGCTAAAGCTATTAAATAAGACTAGTTGTATTAAAAGCAAACAAAAGGGAGTGGTTGCTGCACTAGGTAGTAAATCCTTAACAGATTTTGCAGATGTAAAAATTTTACTTGTGTTCAAGGGAAGACTGGAAAAGTACTAGTAAGAGTACTTATCTGAAGTACTACATTACTTAACAGATGTATCATACTAGGTTTAGGAAATCCTCTGAGATGGAAGGAATCATAAGTTGTAATAATGCAGAAGAATCATGCAGGGTTGTTCTGTTCTCTTTTTCTCCTCAGTGCCTGCTTCCATCTACTACTCTGTTAAAGACAGAGTATGGGTCTAGCTATGCCTTGTTCTCTGTGTCCAGCCATCTGAAACTGAGCTGCATTTTGCAGCAGGCTCAGGGGAGAAGATCCCTTATATCCATGCCTTAACAGTGAAGTCAGGCTTTTGCCTTGAGGATAGTCTAGGATGGAAAAGGCCCACGATTTTGGCTGAGAGAATCAAAGACTTGTAGAATCGTAGAATGGTTTGAGTTGGAAGGGATCTTAAGAATCATCTTGTTCCAACCCTCCTGCTATGGGCAAGGGACACCTTCCACTGGATCAGATTGCTCAGTGCTCCACCCAGCCTGGCCCTGAACACTTCCAGGGTTTGGGCAGCCACAGTTTCTTTGGGCAACCTGTGCCAGTGCCTCACCACCCTCACAGTAAAAAATCTCTTACTAATATCTAATCTAAGTCTACCCTCTTTCATTTCTAATCTCCCATTTTTCAGTTTAGATGTCAAATGGGGAGCGAAGCCAAGACACCCACTCTGAGGGCTTAGCACTTTGGGCACCAGTGGCAGCCTTGCCTCAGAACCCCCGGTTGCTGAGCACAATCACTAAATAACAACAAAATCAGACTGTTTTTTTTCACTTATTCTTGAAAGAAGTCATGTTTTCTGTATCTGCCAGTACACATCAGCTTAATTTTCTCTCTTGAAGTAATCACAGCTGTTGATTGCTTCAACCAAGAAAGAATAGGAAACCTACTTGTACAACTGCAACTATGAAAACTCATTTGCTGCTGACAAAGGGGCTAATACGAAAAGCTGTAAAATACAACAGGTGCAATCTAGTTAGATCCTATAAAGACCTGGGCAACCTATAATTTTTAATAAATTTTTTTTTCAGTCTCAGCACTATATTGCATGTCATAGAAAAAAGGGGAAATATGTAGCATTTTATAGGATGTTGCTTTGTTAAAGAAACAAACAAAAACCCTACCCCAATACTTGTTCCAGATCAACTATAAAAGACTGAAGTGTGGAAGCAAACAAAGTAAGGATATTTCACTTCAAAAAACTCTGGAAAATTTTTATTATGCTGTGACACATTTTAATTTATATTGTGTGAAATGCTAGTTCATTCCATCACCTTCATTATTACTTTCATCTTTGCTATTGTCTTTAAGCTGTATTTGTGTCAAAGGAAATTATGTTGGTTTTTTCTTTGTTACTGCAACAAAACATTGCTCAAGTCCTTAGAATAACTAAACTTCCACCTTATTTTAGAAAAAAGGACAGGAAATTGAAAAATTAAAATAATCTTGTTCAAACTAAAACCATGTGGGTTTTTTTAAGCTGTTTGTTTTGTTTTGTTTTAATATTTGCTAGCTGATTAGTTGAATTAAAAAAAGCCTAAACAAACCAACAAATCTTGGACATTAAATAGTTCTATTTTAAATATAAGGCTTAAGGTATCACTGAAGATACTTAGGCTATCAGGCTGGTATATGACGTGAATAAAACTGGGGACTACTGGAGACTGTGGTACACACTCAGGACCAATTTGCCAAGAGATTTGATTAGCCATGATAAGGTGCATCTCATAGTTTAGCCCTGCTGAACAATTTAAACAGCCCAGAACTTTTTGACCAATGTAAATGTTGGGATGCCCACTTACAGAACCAAAGTCATGCAAGTGGCAATTTCCACAGCGGTTTGCTCAACTGCTCCATAGGGCTGCAGGTGAAGGACTCACAGCCTATGGCAGCTACTGATACAAATATGTGCAAAGCATGTACGTGTCAACTGCTTCCATCTGCAAAAAGAAACCAATCTAAGCCCATTATTCCTGCTATGTACTTTTGGGTGTTCTTGTGTTCAACTCCCAGACACAGTGGAGTATCCTGGATTTTTATAAAATAGTATCTAATACACTGCAGTAAATAGAGTACATGGGAACATCTAATTGGAAAACACTTGTGTTGACAAGTTGCAAATGCTTCTAACAGCTTATGGAGTCCTTTCATTATAATCTTCTTTTCTTTGCTTGTTTCCTGTTTCACCAAGGAAGAAAATAGATGATACTTGATGAAAATGGCCACTATAACCTTTCTGTGGGGAAAAGTCTTACTCTTTCTGTTCTGAATTTTTGGAAGGCCTCATTACTGTACATGCATAGGGAGATGAACGTCTTTAGAAGCTGTTGTCAGTCTCTGCCATCTGCTTCTTTTGGAATCAAGGTCTTAAAGCAAAGTACAGTGACATGATTCATCTTATAATGATACTCATAGGTTTGCAAACAGCATGTGAACAGATGAATAAATAAAATGCTTTTACAGAAGATGATTGTGTATTCTCTTCTGAAGTATTAGATGTTTTGTGTTCCAACTCAATACAGACAAAGTGTGTAATGATCATTTGCTGAATCAAGGTCTTTTCTGAGAGCCAGTAGAAGCCTTGAAAAATGACAACAACTCTGCTGTGGCTGGGCCTGCAAGTCATGATATTGTTGAGATAGGTAAATGAAGGGTGGTGGGCATGCAACCAATGTAGCCATAGAATCATGAAGGTTGGAATTAATCTCTGGAGTTCACCTAGTCCAACCCTCCCAGTCAATGAGGGATAAACTATAGTGGATTGTCCAGGGCCATGTCTGGTCAGCCTTTCACTGTCTACAGCCACAAAGACTCAAAAACATCTCAGGGTGACCTGTTCCAGTAAGGAATCAGTGTACAGGATACTTACTGTTTTCACTAGGGAATAGAAGCAAGATGCTGTCAGTTTTTCAACAGATGAGGGGTCCCCTTGATCTGCTAAATAGCAGAGGGTACTTAAGATCATACCTGTTACTACGCATGCAGAGACCAGACAAGGTCATTAACAGTGAACTAGACTAACTGGGTCAGAAGAGGCCCTAGTGCAGATTAGAAAAGATGGCTCTTTGTTCTTATACTTCTGCCTTCAGATTCTTTGTGACAGCAGAACTTTTTGAACAATCTTTGACTGCACAAAATAGTCTGAGCCAAACAGAGAACCTGGACCAATAAACATTTTCAGACCAGTAAATCTACAGACCGGTAAAGATACAGAACTCTGGGGGGTGGAGCGTGGAGTGTGGTAAGGGAGGCACCAGCTCCTAGCAAAATAATTTTCAGAAAGCAATTCCCACTGGCTTTAGCAAGGCTAGAATGTTCCTTCTTGTCTAGATACTCACATACTAGGTTCAGTTTACCCTGGCTGCAGAATCCTGTTCCACATGCTACTTTGATGACGTTTGAGCACTGTGAACTAACTGCAACCAGCCCTTCAGACCAGCCCCTTGTGGCAGTTCTAGCTGATACCCCAGTGAGTGACCTGGTGGCCTGTGACCCAGAAAGAGAGCTGTGGGTGACTTCTGTCTGCCTAACCTGCTGAGTCACACCTCTCTTACTCCGTGAATACACTTGCAAACTGGACCGAACCAATATAATTTTTACTAAGTCGGGCTCAAATGGAAATCACTATATACACTACATGAGAATGTTTCAGGGTGTTTGAAGGTCACCTACTTCACTATTTTGTTTGCTCTCCATAAGCAGAACAGATATTCATCTTTAACCAGGAAGCTGACTGTACAGCAAGTTTTACAGTCTTTATGGTCCTAGCCTACCAGGTGTTTTGTAAGAGTGACTAAAGAGGATTGTAATGTTTTCAGATTATCTAACCAAAGGCATAATTACAGGACCTCAAATTAGTTAATTTTTCTTTTACTTTGGAACAACAGATGTCCAGTGCTGCAATTGGACTCTGGATTGTGAGTTGAGGTTTCATATCCAGCACCATAATCACAGGTAAAATCTTATAAACTTTTTCAACCCACTTACCAGTAGATAATTTTTTAAGGCAAATTGGTATGGTTAAATCATCCTTTTACAAGGCCTGCCTTGAACATCTGACAAATATTTTTACACATTTTGCTTCTAATGACTGCAAAGGGAAGAATAAAAAAAAGAAAGGAAAGTCTTGTTTAACATGAAAACTGATTCAGAAAGTAAACTTTTGTCCATGGGCTCTAACCTCACCTGTGAATCTAATAACAAGTACTTTTGCAGTCATTTTAAAAATATCACCGGGAGACTTCTTGTCCTTGAGTAGGAGTGCTCCAAATTTCCACAGCACAACACTCACTTTCTGACACTGTATTTTTTTGCCAGTAAAAGACCTCAAGTATAATGTTGTACTATCTGACTTGTGGCAGGGAAGTTTGAATTTTAAATATTCCTTCTGTCACAACCTCTAACATAACAAGACAAAGGCATACAAAGATACCAGTTCCCTATTAATCAAATACTATTTTTCCTCTGTAACAATCCAAAAATTACACCCTGTGCATCCCAGTGAGTAACAACGGATTTCAAGCAAGTTGGTTGGAATGTTTAGTCTCTTGAATACATTCTCAAGACTCTTAAGAACCTTAAGCAGTAGTTCACAGAAAGGAGGGATAGATAACTCCCAGCTGGCACGTAGTGACTATGCCACTTGCATGTCTTTACCTGTCTTGAAGAAAAGCATGTTTTAATGTAACAGCCTTTTATTTGTCAGTAGAAAATCAGTTTAGAGTTGAGTACTTCTAAGAACATATCTTAAAAGTCCTAGAATCACAACTCCAATGAATTTCACCATGGACAGAATCTACAGAGGATGGGCATCTTGAATAGACACGTAATTCGTTAAACTATGTGGATAATATTCAATAAGTAGGTTATTTTTCTTGAAGAAAAAGTAGGACATAAAAACACCTCTATTGATTATTATTACATATATTCATGGGTGACAGTCATTGCACAAAAGGTTCTTTTCTCTATTTGCACTCAAAAGAAATGCTGTGTATACTTGAATTATTTGGAAAAATGGAACTGGCTTTAGAATGAGAGGACACTGAGAATTTCAGGCATTATATGAGCAAATCATAGAGACATGAGGATGCTGCTTATTGGTTCCTGTCTTTTTTGCAGTTATATATTTTACAATTTGCTGCTAATTCTAAACTTACAAATAGTTAAAATAATTATATTTGCAAGGGCAGAGATACAAAGCGGATATTTTTCCTGTTGGACTGTTAGTCAGATCTTCTGACAACAATTGTAGCCTACATTGTGCAAATATGGCAATCTAAACCAACAGATAAGCAGACGTTGTTCTATAGCAAAAAGATGACAATATTTCTGGAACTATCAGATAAATTATTATCATCTTCATAAGGTATTTAAACATTGAAACTGATCCAAGTCCATAAAAACAGGTGAAAAAAATAGTAAGTCTGTCAGAAGGGTTATGTTTTTTCTGCAGATATAATTTAAGCAACATTTATTAAACAATGTAATCAAGTACCTATACAATTAATAAATAATTTTTAAAAATCCCAACAATCAAGATTTTAGTCATTTGATGAATGTGTTTAGGGTGTTTTTATCAGTTTTCATGTCAAGACATAGCTGTCCCATATGCAGCTGAAATGTCAGGAAAATGCTGACTCTCTGATATAGGTCAGTCCTTATCAGTATGGAGATCAAAAGTAAAACAGAAGATTCTGAAGCAGCTACTGTAGTTAGGGAGGACACACCATAGTGTTGCACCCACAGTGATTTAGACATGTTTCTGTGAGGTTTTGCTGTCAGGAAATCTGTTTAATGCCCATATCAAGGTGGAAGGTTAAAAAGCAGAACAACTGCTCAGATTGATTTTTAGGAAGATGAAATTTGCCATAGCATTTAGTGTTCCTTTCTGCAAATGAAAAAATGGTTTGATCAGCTCAGGATAACATGGCTGTTTTCATATGTGTTCTTGGGAACAAGGCAATATACTTGCCAGTCAAGGTACCAACATGCACTTGTAAAGGATATCTTCCAACAAAATCAGACTGTAAGCATATCTGAAGGTGGTGGTACTCATAATAGGTCTGAATTGGAGTAGGTGTAGGGTTTACTCCTAGAGGGAGAGAAAAGGTTGTCACTGATTTAATGGAATGAGACTAGTCTCCTATAACATCCTCAACACAATGATTCAAGTCACCTGGTGAATATATATCTACTAAGAATAGATGAAAAAAGTAGTCTCTTAAAATGAGTTGTCCTAGTGCTCTGTGGGGAGGTTTGGTCTCAGCTCTGGCTGATTGCACTGATGAACACCATGAATCCTTGAATTGCTTCTGCTGATCCATCCAAGAATAGAGCTTTACTGCAGAGATGTCATTCCTCATGCAGTCAGTGAGCCTTGCAAAAGGAATGTCAGTCCAGAGTCCAGGAGAGAGCTGGCAGGAAGGGGAGTGCTCCTAAGACACATTGGAACTGCCATAATACAGCTGCTAAGAGCTCCTAATTTCCTGTATCTGAGAGTACATTTGCATTGGTTATTTCAAGGAGATTAAGGGAAACTTATTCATACTCTGAACTGAAAAAAAAAAAAAAAAAAAGGCAAAAAACAAGCAAAAGCCATGTGACTGTGTTAGACCAGGCCTTATGGAGAGCCTGAATATAGTGTTGCAGGAGAAACATTGCACTAACAGCATCTTTTGGTTTTCCTCCCCTTGAAACATGGGTAGAGTGGACTTGTGTCAAATGAAATATCCAACATAAATGCACCCTTAGATTCTTCTTTACAAGTTCAAGAAAACTTACCTTTGCAGCTCAAATAAATCCTTATAATTCAATTTCCTCTAAAGATAAGCATACCAATAGTTCCAATTACTAAGTGGAATAGGACTTAATATTATATTCTAAAATAAAATTATCTTGGACCTGATCTTGGCAATAAACTTCCTATTTGCTTATGAATAAATTGAATACTTACTGTACATGATAATTTAGAACAACGATAACTTTGCGATAATGTATTGCCAAGTGCTTCAAAGGAGGATACAAAATAACCTGTGGCTGCAGAATAACCTGCCCCAAGTTACAGTTTTACCCTAAACAGGATTCTCTGTGATACAAATTGATAGAGAAGTTATTTTTCTACTTTATGATGTTTCTGTATTGCTAAATACTTCTTTCAATCCCTCTAGGCTCATAATTATCTTTACAAACTTTCTATTTCTGAAATACTTTAAAATTCTGTATCCTTTAGATTTTTTTCTCTTCTAGAACAATCTTAAGTTTCCAGTTTTCACTTTTTTAATCTAAATTTACCTGCAAGATTCACCTCCTTGTTAAAGAAATTTTCTTATTTTGCAAATTAATAATACTTGCTTTTCGCTTTGCTCTTCTACTTTTGAAATTATTTACAGGTTAACAAAAACTAGAGTTATTATTTCATAAGTAACTTTGAAGACTTATTTTCTGATTTGGTTACTGTTTGAACAAAGTCTCACAGAAAAGAGGATGAAATTGGTGATGAACTTCTTCTGTTTCCTCTCCAAGAAGAGAATAGAATCATAATTAGAAGTATGAGATGAGTCACGGGCACATGATTGAATAGTTCTAAAAGTTATACAGAAAGATTTGGAGTATTGATCATTTGGAGGTTTTTCCTGCGAAGAGGTTTCATATCTTCATGAGCAGACTTCACCTAAGCATATGGGATACCAGCTTGCAATCCAAGCTGTCAGAATGAATAAAAAGAACTTGAAGTTGAGAGATGGAAAGAGAGCTTGAGAAGAAACCACATAATTTCTTCATTTAACACCCAGGGCAAGGGAATTTTGGCTTCAGGAAGGTGGTGGCAAAAAATATAGAAAATAGAAGATCAAACATTGTGGAGTTCAACTGGAGTGATAATATAAAAAGCCATAGAGTCAGTTAAAGGGTGCCAGAAACCTATGCAATAAAATAGGGGATCCAAACCCAGTGAGAAATAAAAATAAAAATTTATGGAAACAATTCTGCTAGAACAGAATTGCACCAGCGATCAGAGAAGAGAAATACTAACCAAAAAGTCTGTTGTCTTCATAAAAGAAGGAGAATGGAGAGAGAGAGAGTCACATTGGGGAAGAGTTGTAAAGACAATGTGCAGTGAAGAATGCAGAAACCTGAAATAGGATGAGAATGCCTCCCTTTTAGTAGGAAAACACTAATGGAGCCAATTTAACATCAGGACAATGCAGGTCCTCATATGTAAAGGGGAAAACAAGCACAGAAATGGCAGCTGAGTTCTGGACATACACCCGGCAGATTTCTTCTGTTCAGAGTCTATTTGCCAATATATCCCAGCCTTTGTTTTCCTAAAGAACAAAGACATCCCTGAAGAGCCTGCCATGGAAAATAAGGTTGTATTGAAAGCAGATGAGATTATTTTGGTTAAATTAAATAGAAGAATAAACAAAGCAGACATAACTAAGAAGGGGGCTTGCACATTTTGATAAATAAAAGAAGCTAATTAGGAAAGTGAAATCAGCTGTATTGAGGAGCTTAGGGACTTGAATGTGAAAGAAGGTTGGCATTTCTTCGTATTAAAGGTACAAAAATATTCTCTGTAACTTGCATCCAAAAGAGGAAAAAACATATGATAATATAAAGAGGGAAAATGTTCCAGATCTAGATGGAGAAGAAGTTGTCTCAGTAAGGATACTGGGGGTAAGAAATGAGTCTAGAAGATATGTCCACCAAAGAAAATTGCTAAAGAGAGCAAAAATGGATAAAATGGAAACTGACAAACCCTCTAAAGTTCTTTGACTTTTGCAAAGACTTCTAAAATTACTAAAATTCCCTTTCAGCACCGTAAAAAAGAGGAAAGGAAAGACAAGTTACTCTGGGAGAGGGACCCTGAAAATTGAGTTAAAATGGCTCCTGGTTTGAAGAAAGATTTTACCAGACCTTTTAATAAGGAAAATAATGGTGGTCTTGGGGACAAGGCAAGCTGCCAGGTGAGGAATTAGTATATCTACAATAAAGCAAAAATATCAGAAAGATTAAATATGCTTGATGGCAGGAATTTTTTAACATCTGCTATCTCAGAGACAGTGTTGTGTTCTGAAAGAATTGAGAGCTACATGTGAGACCTGTAAAAAAGGGGCTGAAATGTTCTCTAGTCCTCACTGCCAGTCGGGAAGTTCAAATTTCTCTCAGGCTTGAGTGATTTGATTTCTCTCAGAGCTTGGCTCCCATATGCATCCCAAAGAGCAGTGTTGCCATGACTCACTTGCAGCTGTGGTGCTCTCACACTTTACTACCCATTTCCTCCTCCTTTGCTATGGTGCTGCACAAATGCTGTTTCTTTTTGCATGAATGGTGCTCGCAGTAAGTCGGAAAGGCAATTAGTGAGGGAGTAATGAAAACAGTAAAACCGTGTTGCCATCTCTGGAAGATTCATTTGTCTACCATAGAGCATGTGCTAACATGGCACCCGTACTCAAGGTGGAAAATTGTTGAAAACAAAGAAAGAATCAGGAAACCTTTGAGGTCCTAATCTCAATTGTAGCCAAGACTGGAGAGACAAACTTGGAGGGATAGGAAAATTAAAGATGCATATACAGACAAATGGAATAAAAGTCAATGTGAGCTTATACAAAGTGGCTGTACGAACTAATCTGATAATGTTTATTTAATAAAAGCTGGGCTTGGACTTTCTGGATCTGGGAGGTTGCTTTAAACAGATCTAGCCTTGGAATCACCAGGGTACCACTTAAAGTCTGTTGCTACCACTGCCTGGACAATGATGAAAGAAAATTGTTGGACCGGAGGGAGATAACCTACATTGAACTAATTCTGTCTGTTTCAGAAGTATTACGTCACAAAACACAAAGAGAACTAATGAAATTTTGTGATAATACAAAGTTGAGAGCCTACACTGATACACGGAAATGTCAAGATCTTTTTTTGCTTGAGGAACTAAAAGACCAGAAAGTGGATAGAGTATAATAACATGAGATATGAGGTCAGGTACTGAAGGAATAATTGTGTAACAAAAGAAAAAGAAGAGCTGCATCAGCAAGTGACTGCACCAAGAACAGTCACCTATATGACGCTACCACATAAAAGGAAAATGTGGCGGCTTCAAGGCATACCAGGTCCATTTTGTCCATCCAGAAAAGGACAGAATAGAATAGAATGTCAGTATTTTCTTGAGGATATTGGTGGTACTTTGTCGGCATTACTGTGAACAGGTCAGTTTTCTGTTTAAGACAGATTAATCCAGTTTGAATAAGTGATCTGAAAAGCCTAAAACACCCAGGGAAATGAAGAGTGCAGCTACTTAGAGGAAACTAAAAGTATTTGACTTGTTTACTATGAAAAAAAAAAAAAAGATTGAGGGATAAACATGTGTTTACTCCCCCTTAATGTTGCACAAAATTTCTCAACAGGTGGATAAATGATCCAATCAAATTAAATTACAAGTGTAATTCTACAAGTAGGCAACTAATAACCACAAAGTTAGAGTAAAAACTAGTTTGAATCATGGTAAGGGATAGCAGAGCTTTATTCTAAATGTTGTGTTCAATGAACTTTTGTGCATGTTGAAGCTATGTTCCCATCAATTTTTTAGCATTGAGCACCTTCAAGCTGAATGTGAGAGAGAATATGAAGGCCAAACACACCCAGACCCAGAGCTAAGAATTCCCTAGATCCAGGGTTTAAGAAGTCAGAAGTACAAAAGCTGAAACCATCAGAGTGGGATCTCATGATCTGCTCATCAAAATATGTTCTTTTCAGCATCACTGCTGGTATTTAAGGATAATTTTTCTAAGTTGTTTCAGAAACAGGTTTCTCCACTGTAATTTTGTAAGACATGGATTCCATCACAGGAAACAGCTATTCCGTATCCCAGTGGACAGGAAAAATAATTGGAGAGGAATAAAGGAGGGAAAGAGAACTGGTGTGGCCAAAGAGATGAAGAATAACTGAAAATAGCATTTAACAATGGGGATAACTTAACTTCAGCTATTTCACGGAGATGTGGAGTGAAGGCTATGGAAAGGGAAAGAGTATGGAAAAAGACTAAAAGGCTTGCTTATATTGCTGAACATGTTTATTAAGTAGCTGTATAAGTACCAATATTATAATTCTACATGCAGGACTGTTTATTTTGTACAGATGTTCATATGAGAAGCATTGTCCATTTCTAGACCCACATACACATTGGACAGAACTAAACATGCAAATACACCAATGTTCTTACAGGTAAAAGAACCATGAATTTTGATTTAATTTGTGTTGCAACAGCACCTTGCTATTCAAATGGAAATCAGAGTCTCACTGTGCTGTGTTAGCTGATATATATAGAAAGGAAAGTAGTGGGGAGGGTGAGGAGGGCTGACAAAATGCACTAAAAACAACACTTTCCACTAATGCATTCTTTGGCAATGCACCAAGGTTAATATTAATAGTCTGCCAAAAGTCAAAGGGTCCCAAGTCCTCATTACTATTTGAAATGATATGGAGTTAATGTGCCTAATTCTCACTTCTCAGTGATTTTATGCTGGCTTTAGGGCCAATGAAGTATAAATGGTTTGCTTTATCTCTGTCCTCTGGGAGATGCCTTGCTGGTTCCCACCTTCTAGAGTGTTTCCTACCAGGTTCTTACCCCGGCCCACAATGTTCCATTTATAGCTATGGCTATACAAAAATATCCTTAAAGTTCCTAAAATCATCTAGTGGCTTTGATTTACTTGATGCACCTTTGGGATACTTGATCATCCAGCAGTGGTTGTTGAGCTCATGTAAACTTTAACACTTCAAAAGTTCAGCAATGCAAAAGCTGCCTTCAACTGGGCATGTTTAATTGAAGACACACAAAATCAATAATTGTTTTAGAAAATTCAGAACACATTTGACATTTCAAATAGAAAGGCAAGCTGATTTAATTTTATTATTTCCACATAGAAAGTTTTATTTAATTTTGTCGTGTGTTAGATGAAATTACTCTCTTCCCAAATTAGAACTGATAAAAGCATTAATTTCTGTAAATTAAATCACTTTGAGAGATCAGAAGTTGCTCAGCCTGTCACAGAAAGACTGGGTGCAGTTATGTAAGACAAGCATGTTGATTCATACCAATTACGCTATGTATTACTTGGAAGAGTCTTCATGGATTTTCCCCAAAACCAAATTTAAATGTGGGAAAGAGGCCACTGTATGATCTGAAACAATCATTCTCTTGTAAGGCTAGACAAAATTCCCATGTTTGAGGAGTGAATGAACAATGTCCAGAAACACCAATCCTACCCATTCTTTATTTCTCATTCTGAACATAATAGGTACAAGCCCAAAGGCTAGTAAGTCATTTTATTTCATTCCATTCTTGCACCTCCCATTATATAACAGCATTAGAATAGCTTTACTTTTGGTCATGCTTTAATTTTAAGGAGAGTGATGCATGATTACATTGTTTCCAGTTATCAGATCTCTCTGTGAAGTCTAGAACAGAGTAGTGTTGATAAATCCTGGAAAAACTGCTAAAGTCCTATATTGCTTTCTGAAGGTATGATTACTTCTTGTGCCACAGAAGTAGGCAGAGCTGGTTAATTTATTCTTTATACACCTGTGACTTATTTGAAGTTCCAAACTCTCATCCAAGAAAAATCTCTCATTAGCTTCTTCAAAGGGAACTGAGTGCTCATGATACTACAGCTCTTCCTTTTTCCTTCGATCATCTAGATGTCTTCCTGTCATAACCATTCCTCTAACTTCATCTTGTTCTTCTCTGACAAGGCTTAACCCTTTTCATGCCATTTTTCCTCACCATTTCACTTTCTACTGCATTCAGCCCCCTTGCAAATACAAACGTGTCATTTCTTGTTTGCTCAGAAAGGAAATCTGCAAATCCACCTGCTTTCCCATCTTCTTTCCTTGTCAGAGGCTAAGGGCTCCCACGTACTGCCTAAGCTCTCCACCACTTCCCATCCCCTCTATCACTCCACCCACATCAGTTTCAAGTCCTTCTCCACTCTGCTTCCTCCCTAAGAAATTTTACCTGAGAAGACTTCTGTGGACATTTACCAAAATATGCCCTTTCAGTTGCACCTCCAAGAGTCATGTCTCCCTGACGTAAAACTACGAATTGGCAATTTAAAAGGTATTTATCCTTATGAAGATTATGCAGAAGGAGTTCCCTGTTGTTCTTCACAGTACTTATCAAAGATAAAGAGATCTCTGGGACAGGCTCAGTGACATCACATTAGGGATGATCCTAGAAGGAGATCAATTAGTAGGTATTTGAACTAGATAAGATGACTATGTTTGTTTTTGTTTGTTTGTTTAGGGGTTTTGTTTGTTTAGGGGATTTGTTTGTTTTTTTGTGGGTTTTTTTTTTTTCTTTTTTTTTCCCAACAGTCCCAGGGTACCACAGAGTACTTTGATCAGTATATTGAAACTTACTCTTCCAGGCATCACTCTCTTCCAGTCCAAACCTTCCCCTTTGCTGCTGTTTGGGCGAAGGGAACTTTTCAGAAGACAGCCCCTGTCTTCCCCCCCCTGGACGGGATTTGATGCCTCGGGCCGGCCGCCCCCTCCAGCGAGAGCCTGTTCCCTAGGCGCTTCCTCCCCGCGGAGTCCAGGCGCGAACCCCTCGGGAACTCGCTCTCCCCCGGCTCCGAGGGGGCCGGGAGAGCGCCGGTGATTCACGGCGGGTCCCGCGGGACTCCCTGCCCCGCCGCGGCGCTGAGCCCAGCCCAGCTCAGCTCAGCTCCGCTCGCCTGGGGCAGCGCCCGGAGCTGCTCGGCGGCCGCGATCCCGCTCCGGGCACGCAGGACTCCGGCTCCGGGGCGTGCCGGCACTACCGGCCCCGGCACGGCTCTGCTTCTCTCGGCTTGGTCCCCTAGGACAGACAGCCCGAGCACAAGCGCATCGACCAGCAGCTACCTCCCCGTGTCTTCCCTCGCTCAACCAAGCCTCCCTTCCAGGCGTTCTCAGGTTCGGCGCTGCTCGAGGGGGTGTGATCGCTCATGTTTACAAGTCCCATGTAGACGGGACTTGCCGGCTTCCCCCGCCTGCAGACAGACGTGCAGCCATGGGGGAGCGCAAGACTTACCCCTCCATAAACTGCTTTTGCCCCCAAGTACCATTTAACTCAAAGCAAGGGCGAACGAGCGCCTACTCCTCGTTAGCAGGAGACACGACAGCGCTTGGGAAGCGACACTGATTAAAAAAACCCAAACCAACACCCCCTCCGCCCCCAGGAGAAACGAGCCAGCAGCTCTCCCTCCTTCCCTGTGGCAAGGGAGCGTCGCTGACACAGAGGACCGATGGCAGAGCCCTCTGGCTCCGAGTGCGAGGAACGCAGTGCTTCGGACTTCTGCTAGCTCCCAGCAAAGTTTGGTTCCCCCGACCTGCGTGCGCATGGTAAAACGAGGGAACTCGAGTCTCGAAGGAATGAGGAGTTCCGGGAACAGCTAAGTACTGTAAGAACTGTAGTAGATACACCGCAACTTCGGGGGAAGCACTTTACACCGCACCGACACCCAGCATCCAGCCGAGTGCAGGTGTACCCAGCTCAGCGCATCAGGGAACAATCGGCTCCACCGACGCGGGGAGCAGGACGGGGTATAGAACCTGGACGCAGCGGGACGTGCGCGAATCAGGGAGGCAAACCAGAGAAGTTGGTGCGTAACTACACTACAGAGTTTTGTAGTTTGAAACACGTGTAATTAGTCCGGCAGAGATGAGGAGACAAACCCAGTAAGTTTAGCAAGCAAAAGCCGCAGAGCAATATTCTAACACACACAAGGGAAAACTATAGATACGATTCAAAGAAAACACCCCACTTTATTTGTTGCGTTCTGGTTGAAGGATATGCGATAAGGAGACAGGAAGGCGATTTCGTGAAAGACTACTGTGAACTCTGATGCAGGCTCCAGAGAGCGGGCTGAGCCGCTTCCCCACGCATGCACAGCACCGTATCTTTAGGACTCTTGAGCAAGTTTTAAAAGCTCCTCCTTCGTTCCTCCGACCGCTTTGGGCACGCTTTTTATCTCCGGTATTTTAAGCGGATGGCATGGATTCCCCTCCTCGGGAGCTCCGTAGAGACCACATAATACCTCATTAGGAACCACCGAACGACCTGCACTCCCGGGCGGAGGGCAGGACGGAGCCCGAGTGGAGCGCAGGGGCGGTGGGCTGGGAAGGCTGGCTGAGTGCCTGGGGGTCCCTGCACACACCGCAGGGCAAGAACCAGTGGATGGGGACTCTGCTCCTCCGCCTTCAGCGGGCGAGCCCGCACGGGATCGACAAGCGGGGTGAACTCCTCAGGACCGGGATAGCGGCGGGACTCCGGGCGCTCGCTACTCCCTGCCGGCGCAGGGTGCGAGGGTCAAGCCCTTACCTGAGTTCCTAAGCTTGCGGTTCCTGAAGACGGAGAGGATGACCAGGAGGTTGCCCAGGATGTCCACCACGGTGGTGAAGATCAGCACGCTGGACAGCACCGGCACCACCCAGCCTGGCCGCGGGGCTCCCGCCGCCGCCGCCTCCCGCTCCGCCAAGCCGAGGCGGCCTCGCCCGCCCGGGTCACAGCAGTTCCTCAGGGAGCCGTTCTCCAGCATCGCGGCCACCCCGTCCCGGCGCCTCCCCGCTGTGACCGGCGGCGGCCCCGCGGACTGACCGCGCGGGCGGGCGGGGACGGCTTTAAGGGGCGCGCCAGGCGCTGCTCCGCCGGGAGGGGCGGGGATGGGGCGGTGCCAGAGCCCCCTCCCCTTTCCCGGGCGCTGGGGGANGGGGGGTCTGCCGGGGCGGGGGCCAGCGTCCCCGGGTAGCGGAGGCGGCCGCGCTCGGTCATCCCCGGTGACAGCTTGCGTGGCCGGAGAGCCGCGGGGACAGGCGAGGGCGGCGGAGAAGCCCCTGTCCCAAAGTGCTGCTCCTGCCCCCGGGCTCAGCCGCGAACATCCGCCATCCGCCGGCGGGAGAGCGCTTGTTTGGGTGTTGTTTGTGTTTCGGTTCTGGGGAGTTGGTTTGGGTGTTTTTCCCCCGCCCCGCGGCTCGGGCCGCGGGGTTCCCGGCAGCGCAAGGCCAGCGCTCCCCCCGCCTCTCTCGCCTCCAGGCACACGGTGCGCCCAGACTGGTGTTCCTGGCACATTGCTCCCGTCGGCCTGGCAGCAGATCTGAAGGGGTTGTACCCTGCCTTGGCCGTGGCCCTGTGCCTCGCGTTTGAACACAGCGGCCAGGTCGAGACTGAGGGCAGCGCCCGTGGGGCGGGACGTGCCCGCGCCGATGGTTTCCGAAGCTTTCCGCGGGATTCTCCTCTCAGTCTGCAGGGCAGACAGAAGCGCACGGACGGGCTTCACTCTGCAATTACGCTTGAAACACACTTTCCTTTGGGCCCTCAAAGTGACAGCTGCCATATGCTCATTTGCATTAAATAAATAAGCGAGACGCGTGCGACAGAGGAGGGCACAGCCCGCGTGTCGCCGTGCCTGGCTGGCGGCGCGGCACAGCCGCCACGTGCCGCTGGCACGGTGACACCGCGCTCGCCCAGTGGGTGCCCGCAATTAGGGCTGCCCTCCGCAGACATGACTCCGGGAGGGTTTTGTGCCCTACTTCACACTGTTTTCAGGCCATCCAGGTCACACTGCTTCGTTGTCCTGCTTTCAGAGGAAGGTATGCCCCTCAGTTTTTCAATAATTACATCCTGAGGTAACCTGCCTTGTGGAGTTAGTTTAGAAAAACAGGACAAGTTTCTTTCTGTCTTTTCTAATGGAAATAACTTATTGGGGCACATTGCTTCTTTGACACTTAATGTACACTGGTGTAATCAAAGTTCTAAAAATTAATTTGTGGGCTTTTCTTTTTGTCAAATTAGAAATATTTTATTGTTAATTTAAATTCCTAGTGACTTTTAGATAAACTGAAGTAGTCCTGGTTGAAATGAACATAGAATCGTGCATGTAGATTTTTTGTGCCAGTCTTATTTATACTGATTTTAAAAAAGAGAAAACAACCCTACTTAAGGGGCTTTCTGTTTAATGTAGGCAGCATGTAAGGCATCATGATCCTTTTCAAACTACAGCTGGAGTTATCATGACTTCATGGCTTGAATCAAAGAAGAACCTTCTGAGAATTATCACTCCTAAATTGTTATTTTCCAGTTTTGACATAGGAAAGTAATAATTGCACACTTAACAGGACAGGCTCATTCTTGATAGAAGCGAAAGTTCACTTGATTTTTTTTTCTTTCTCCAGAAGTTGAAAAGGTAGTTGATCCAAGGAAATGCCTGTTTTCTGTATTCATCACTGCAAAGGAGGATTTTTCACTCATGAATAATGATCTTTAAGAATAGCTTAAGAATAATTTTTGTGTTACAGTGTTTCCCTTTGTCTGCCTCTGTTCCAATTTCCCTTTTCACAAAGTTGTTATTCTCACTGACCATTATCTATCTACTACTCTAGACATATGGACGTGTTATGGAAAACTTACACATATTATCATTTTTCATACCTGAGGCTCTTTCTGGGCGTCTTTCCAAATCTGTGTAAGTGCTTTTGGGAGACCTGTACCGTTTTGTTGTCTGTCATTACTACAGGATTTATTTTTAACTGTTTATCAAAAGCGTAAACTGCCCCTGAGCATAAATATGGCTTTTCAAGGTAGGCTTTGCTCCTGGCATTATCCAGGTTTGCAGTTTGTCCCCACAAGAGGAACAATGTATTTCTCCCTGTCACACACAATTGTTATGTACCATCGCTCACTTTGTTTTATAACTCCCAAAAGCGTGCCAAGGAATTTAGAGAAAAATTAGAAAGCTATGGCCTGAGCTTGGCCTGAAGTACAAGCCTGCCACAAAATGTGAAACAGAGTGAGTGTTCTGGCTTTGGAACAAGAGTCTGACTTTTGTGGATGCAGTGGCATTTGACAGTAGAAAAACAAGCAGCTGGAATAAAACTGATGCTTTTCCTATCTCAGCAACTTGTAAAGAGTATATTCTTTTTCTGCTCTGAATTTCCACTCTCTTCATTACTATCAGTAACTTAGATTAGAATTATTATTTAGAGATGTCTGTAAAAGAATGAATTTTAAATGTTAACTTTATTTGCGTTGTAAAATGATTGATTAAGATGCATTAAACGATCTGTAGATGAGCAGCTTTTTAGTAGCCTTATTTCAAATTAACCAAATTCTCTTTGAAAGTGAAGTGGGTATTTAAACCTACTGATTGTTGCAGTTAATATGAAATAACTCGTTGCAGAAAGCTCTCCATCTCAAAGAAAGAGATATATTCTTCACAGTTGGATTTTTAGGACCTTTATATTTTAAATTTGGGGAAATTTTCTTCTATGTCTAGGAAAACTGACTGTATCTTGTGTTTCTTTTTGAAAGCAATCTAAAGTTTTCTAAAGGCAAACTCTGTTTGTGTAGTGTAGCAGGGTAAGACCAGGAATTGCCTGAATGGTGGAGCAATCAAATATTCCATGCATTGCTCTGCTGCCTGAGGCTAAACTCTCTTGTCTTTTTTTTTTCTTTTTTTTTCTTTTTTTTCTTTTTTTCTTTTTTTTCTTTTTCTCTTTTTTCTTCTTTTTTCTTTTTCTTTTCTTTTTTTTTCTTTTTTTTTTCTTTTTTTTTCTTTTTTTTTTCTTTTTTCTCTTTTCATTCTGAAGACAAATGACTGCTTCCTGGAGATGCATTCAAGCACTTTGTTCTCTGTGATTTGTTATTTCACTTTCTGAATCTGTAACTGGTTGCAGAAGTCAAAACTTTTCATGAGCACAGATGTAATTTCAGGACAGAGGGTTCCTTTGGCAAAATCTCTTGAATTTCAGGTATTCCATAGAAGAAGAAATTATATCTCCTCTATGTTTGTTATTTCAGCACACATTTCTATGAAACCTAGGGGTACTTGGGGCTAAAATGCACAGCTTCCAAATATTGTTCCTACTTTTAACAGTCTCAGTTTTAGTTGACTGTTCTCACAGTGTACATCATGGCAGGGGCTGGAGTCTTATGCCTTTTATACCTCATTCACTTCTGTACAATTTGAGGGGTTTTTTTTATATAGGTCTATATTTTCAAGTCAACCTGAGCCCACTGTTTAAATGAAAGTCTGTTTTCTTGTTCACTGCTGTCATGAGCCTGTACAAAAAAAAAAAGGTGTATCTTCTCTGGTCAAGAAGGGTCTTTCTCTTCTGTAGGAACAGAAGATTCACTTACTAAAATTTTCTGGTCTGGGTTTCATCTTTTTCCATGCAATGATAATACTTTTAATGTAGAAATCAAACCCCTAGTTAGAGGAAGGTTATTTTGTTGTACATAATTTTCTAACCCCCTTTTACCTGCTGCAAATTGCCCATAAAATGAGATCTGCTATCCCAGTCTCAATAATTTATTGATGTTTTAGTCATACTAATTTTCCATGGCACATAAGAGGATCCTTTTGCTGTAAATTTTCAATGAAAATAGTCACCCATATTTGAATCTTTAATCAATAGATTGGACAAAACAGAGTGGAGTGGGAAGTGATTTAGGTTGAGTACATCTCAAATTATGGTAGAGAGAGAAATCGAGATCAGCTTCTGAAGAATTGTGCACATTTATTGCCCTGGTATCATTGGATGGGTGTGGGAAGTAGGTGGAATAGATAACTTTGTGCATGTCTTTCTGCAGAAACTGAAGAGGAGCTTCCAGTACTAGCTTTGACTGGGTAGTGCAGTGTGAGGTGATGTCTTGGTTTTGAA
>VXBU01001334.1:1429-11517 GCA_013400315.1 Bombycilla garrulus | reverse complement strand
AAAGGACTATTATTCCTCCCCATATCTTGCCTAAAGGCCGCTTAATTTCAGTAATTCGGAAAGAGGGGGAGGGGGGTTCTGAGAAAGGGTTCTGCCTTTCCCTAGCAGATACCTGTCTTCAACCCGGGACAACCAGCACACATCTTCCCTCTCAATCCCTCCTCTTCTTATTTCTCACTTTGTCTTTACAAACTCTAGTTATTATTAACTTAACGTTTTTAACAACCTGGAACATTTGAAACAGCCCCTCCCCACTTTTCCATGTCTGGTCCCTGCACCAGGTATGGAAAGTAAATACAGAGAAGCAGTGAATACAGTAGATACAGAGAACAAAGAAGAAAATTACAAATTACATTAGCCCACTAATATCTGGGGCTTATTGATCTGGTCCACTTATGCAGACAGCCATGGTCTCCCATCCTTTTCTTCCAGCCGAGAAGATCAAATCTCTGGGGCTTTAGAGGCCTTGACCAGAGTGTGATGGGTCCACCCATGTTCGGCTGTCTTGACAGCTGTTTCTGTGGTCAGTAACACTTGAAATGGGCCCCTCCACTTCACCTCCAGTGGTGCTTCTTTCCACTCCTTAACCAGGACCCAGTGTCCTGGTTGAATGTTATGAACGGCAAAGTCCAAAGGCAAGGTCTGTGCCATCTGAGTTTCCTGTTGAAGAGATTTCACTAGAGACAGTATCCTGGCCACATCTTCTTTTAAATACATATCACTTATCTCCACCCTCCCACCAGGTTGAGAACTGACAGTGTAAGGAATCCCAAACATTAGTTTAAAGGGAGATAACTGAATATTGTCTCTGGGTCTGGCTCTTATTCTTGCCAGAGCTAATGGCAAAAGTCATACCTATGGCATCTTGATTTCTATCCCCAGCTTCAAAAGGTGTTTCTTTATCTCCGCATTCATTCTTTCTACCTGAGTTGAGCTCTGTGGGTTCCAGGGGGTATGAAGGTCCCATTGTATTCCTAAAACAGCCATAACTCCCTGAAGGATCTTTCCTGTAAAATGAGTTCCCCTATCTGAGTCTATTGCTTCCACAAGCCCATTTCTTGGGATTATTTGTTCTAAAAATACTTTAATAACTGATCCTGTCATTGCTGAAGCAGTCGGGAATGCTTCTGGCCACCCTGTTAGCTGATATACTATTGCTAGAAGACATCTGAGCCTTCCTGCTTGCGGCATTTCAGTAAAATCTATCTGGCATGGTTAGAAAGGACAAGGTTGTCCCCTCCGCATTGCAATCTCTCTTGTAGTTGGGCTATCCACTTTAGCACAAACTGTGCACTTCTCAACAGCTCCTTTTGCCAGAGCAAAAAGACCCAAAGCAGTGTATATCTTGAGGAAAGCCTGTGCTAATCCTGGAGAGTCCCAATGACTCCCTTCATGGAGTTGCTTTAGTATTGGCAGGGCCAAAGCTTTTGATATCCATTGTTTACAGCCCTTGGTGAATCAGTTATGGCCTCTCGCCTCTGCCCCACTCTCCTTAATGATCTCCAGCTCCTCTGGTGGAAAATAAAGTTTCTCCGTTAGTTTAACACAATCTGGCTTTTAGTGAGGGCAGAANGTCCAGATGAGGTGGTCTTGTTGAAATAGCGATCCTGTAGAAAGGTCTGGTAGCTCTTGTCCTCTGGAAACCAGTGGGTAAGGGCAGGTTGTTCTGTCCCAAACCCCAGATTATATCCCGGTGGGAATGCTTGGCTGCTCCTCCCCCTGGGTGGAGCATCTCAAAATGGGCTGATGACATTCTATGAGTCATGCGGTGGGTCCTTGGTTGCCCATTAAACAGAAATGGTTCCCGGAGGAAGTTATCTATGACTCATGAAGCAAGGCATTGATGGGCCCATTAACAGGAGATAGTCTGGGGGAGGAGTCAAGGAAAACACTGTCCCTCCTGGTTTCAACAGCTCATGAAGATGGAGATAGAATACGTACCTTCTGGCATATTTTTACATTGTAACCTAGGACACTAGTCCAATTAGAGAAGTTAGCAATGTCTCTGTGATTGCATATTTAAGAAGGAAAAAAGGCATGCAATGCCTCTTTCTTCCTCTCCTTGGAGGAGTGGCAAGGCAGCCACTGGTCCCCTTCCCAAGGGGGTTACTGGGCCCCTTCCGGGCAGGGCCCATGGGCCATGCCACCAGGGGCCATCCACGCCACCTGGAGTGTCTATGCACTTGTGGGTGGCGGAAGCTGAGATCAGCTGGGGCCAGGAGTAGCTACATGGCCGAGCCCGCATGGCCAGGGCATGGTGGGATAATTCCCCTGCAGCTGCAGGGGGCACTGTGGCGTGACCTCCAGGTGCACGTGGCAATAGCGGGTCAGCTCTTACCTTGGTGGATTTGAGGGAATGTGACGTAGTCAATCTACCAGGCCTCCCCATGCTTATATTTGGACCACCGACCACCATACCATAAGGGCTTCATCCGCTTGGCCTGCTTTATTGCAGCACACGTCTCACAGTCATGGATAACCTGGGAGATGCTGTCCATGGTTAAATCCACCCCTTGGTCTCATGCTGATTTATAGGTGGCATCTCTGCCCTGATGACCTGAGGCATCATGGGCCCATTGAGCTAAGAACAGCTCTCCCTTATGTTGCCAACCTAAATCTATCTGTGACACCTCTCTTTTTGCAGTCTGATCAACCTGTTCATTGTTTTTTTGACGTTCCTTATTAGCCCAACTCTTAGGGACATGGGCATCTAAATGACAGACTTTCACAGGTAGCTTCGCTACCCGAGTGGCAATGTCTTTCCACTCATCAGCAACCCAGATTGGTCTTCCCCTATGCTGCCAATTAGCCTTTTTCCATCTTTCCAGCCAACCCCACAGAGTATTGGCTACTATCCATGAATCAGTGCAGAGGTAGAGCTTTGGCCACTTCTCTCTTTGAGCAATGTCCACGGCCAGCTGAATGATTTTGAGTTCAGCAAGTTGACTTGTTTCAACCTCTCCTTCAGTAGCTTCTGTGACCTGTCATGTGGGGCTCCATACGGCTGCTTTCCACTTCTGGTTCATCCCGACTATGCAACAGCAACCGTCAGTGGCAAGAATGTAGCATGTTTCTTCTGCTGGCAGTTGGTTTTACGGTGGAGCTTCTTCAGCCGGTGTCACTTCTTGTTCCGCTTTGTCCATGAGAGCAAAGATTTTACCTTCAGGCCAATTTTTAATTATTTTCAAAATCCCAGGGTGAAGCAAGGGTCCTGTAATTTTGAGGAGCTAGGCTAGAATAAAGACGCTCTTACTGATGCAGTAAAAATGACAAAATCCCTTTATTTAGTTGCATACATTGCTTATATATGATAAAATAGTTTACATTTGTCCTTGAAGAAGATTCTACCTAATTTGCCACAGTTTCTTGACCTGTCCTCTCTCTTCAATCGTTCGACAGTTGGTGCCTTTGTGTGAGGAGAGCCATGACCGTCTAGACGAATGGCTGTCGACAAGCCCTGTAGAACTAAGTGCCCCTGAAAGGAAGGGGGAAGCCAGCCGGCAACATCCAATTGATGTCGTTTAGGTTTTGCCTTTTTTTCTTTTATATAGTCTCTGTATTTTTCACACATATATTTGTAGCTGTGTAGTCTATTGTATTAGTGACTCGTTTTCCCAGTACTCTTCCATGGCCTTTCCTTAAGCAGAAAGACAAAACAAATTCCAGAGCTCCAAGCCCCGGGAGGTACAAGGCCCTCGTGCTATCTTGGTTCTTCCTGGGAACCAAAGCCGAGAACAATTCTTTGAGATACATTCTCACGGACGAAGTACAACTAGTGCTGAAGGGGGGGCTCCAGAGAAGGGGCTTGACCTGGGGAGGAATTGCATTACCACTTGTCCTCCTGATTGGTGCCTTTTATCAATTACACTAATTTCCCAAAACCTATAAAATTTACTCACCCCTGGGGGGGTGGGGGGTGGGCTTTTGTGGACATTTTTCCATAACTGCCTCTGAAAGCCTTCAAATAAAGATCCCCTTTTATATTACCTCCTTACTAAAATTATCTCAAGGTTCATTTCCAGGTTGGGAAAAAGGCAACACAATCCCTCTGTGAAGGAGGTGAGCTACAGGGAACTATGGGGCAGGGGATGTCTGCTCAGGAAAGAGATGTTTTTGAACTTATGCATAAGCTTTTACAACAACATGGCTGTCCTGGAGTGACTTTGTGATGCTTGTATCCCCAATAGTTTGTCTGTTTGTGCTGGATGTTGAGTTCTGCATCTTTNTGGCCAGAGATAGCTTTCCTTTGCTTTTTAGTTAGTTTTAGCTAGCTGAGGCAGAGAAATTCCCTGGACTGTGGTTTTGTTCTTTTATTGGAAGTGTTTTGAACCTTCTCTGGACTGAAAAACCCAGATGAGGACTGGGAGTTCCCACCTGTGGCCCACCGGGGCCTGGCATGGGCTGCAGCATTTTCCAGCACTGGAGGGACTGAGATAACCAAGAGAGGCACTTTTCTGAATTTGTCATCTCCTCAGAGCAGCGAGAGGTTTTGTTGTTTAGTATTGTTCATTTTTGTGCTGGGGAATGCTTTGCCTGTTGAATAAACACTTTTTTTCCACTTGTCTCTGAGGAAATATTTTCCTGGACCAGTTGGGGGAGGGGCCATTTGAGTTTGCTTTTTTTTTTTTTTCCTGTGAGAACCCCTTTGGAGGTTGTCTCCCAAATTTTCCCAAACCAGGACAGTGGCAAATCCTTGCCTTCACATGATTTAAAAATAATTTTGAAATGGACAGCATTTTTACCACCTCCACAATCTTTGCAACAGATTTGTGGGACAAGGTGGGAGTTAAGCTATGAGACTCTGTTACCAAGGGGGACAAAGCAGCTGCAGAAATGCTTCCTTTCTGGTGGGTCATTTTTGAAGCCCAAGAAAAATTGCATGCTAAAGGGGATGCCTCTTGCCCTCCCTCTATGGCACAGCCTCAGAGCTCTTTACAATCTGAAGAGGAGACTGCCTGCCTCTCGCCAGTCCACAGCCGCCCCTCCTCTTAACAAGTGAGAGGGAGAGGGGCCCCTTATGATCTGTAGGGGCATTCACTGCTGGCTACTGCCTGGAGGACAGCGAGGAAGACGGAGAGGAGGACCTCTTTGATCCTGGACCTATCAGCTTTGACAAAGAGCCAAACTTATATCCCCCCTACCCTCATGACAACTGGGTCCACTTAAAACAACAGCTGCTAAGGGAGGGGGAACTAGACATTGCTGAAAGAATTGTCGCTCCAGTCATATACTCGGGAACACAAAAGCAAACTGCCCAATGGGAGCTGCTGCCTTTCTCAGTAATTACAGAGCTCTGGCAGACAGCCACAGAGCATGGAATCAGCTCTCCCTTTTTTGCAAGCTTGCTAAATTCTGTGTTTGCTTCTCACATAATGATACCACATGATTTAAGATCATTGATTCATTTACTGTTAACTTGTTCTCAATACACTTTATGGGAAAAAGAGTGGGAAAAAGAACTGCAGAACTTGCCTATATCTTTTATGTGTCATACTAATCAGACCCTAGTGAAACTTGCAATCAGACAGCTCATGAGAATGGGGCCACACACAGATCCTGCCAGCCAAGCCCAAGACTGCCCAAGAGAAGCCCTTGACAGGGTCCGAGAGGCAGCTCAGCTGGCATTTCTTAAGTTCCCTGATGCACAAAAACCACAAAAGGCTTTCACATCCATCACTCAAGAGACAAAAGAGCTGTACATGCAGTTCGTTGACCACCTTAAGCAAGTGCTTGAGTGTCAAATTGGTAATCAAGATGCTCGAGAAATTTTGCTTCTAGAATTCCCTGCTGAAAATGTGAACACTGACTGTAAGGAACTCCATAAGTCCTTGCCAAACCAAAATCTGAGCCTGACTGAAATGATTGAGGTGTGCAGCCGCATAGGCTTTGTAGAACACAAATATGGAGCAATGGCTGCAGCCTTTGCAGCCCTTAAGGGCTCCTCTGTAATTCCAGGAGTTTGTTCTAACTGCAGCAAACCCAGCCACCTTAAAAAAGACTGCTTTGTTCATAAAGGAGCTAAGCCCAAAGCCCCTGATGTATGTCCTCGGTGCCCTAAGGACCATAATTTTGCTAATATGTATCACTCTAAGTATGATTCTGAAGGTCACCCAATGCAGGGAAACCAGACCCACCGCGAGGGACGGCACTGCATGCAGACACAAATGCCTCAGCCAACACCACAGATGTCACTTTTGCAGACACCCAGCAGAGGGTCTCCTCAAGTCTTTGCCGAGCAACTACAGGCAGTACCAGACTGGACTTGGCAACCTCAGTCACAGTAATGTTACTTGATTCCTCTGTTCATTTACTCCCTACAGGAATTTTTTGAGCACTGGGGCCCCGAAAAAATGTCCTACTGATGGGGAGATCCTCAACCTCCCTTTTGGGACTTTTTGTTCTCCCAGACTCTGTTGGGGAAATTAAAATCATGGCTTGGAACCCTTTTCCACCCTGTACTGTCCCTCAGGCGACCCGTATCGCGCAATTAATTCCCTTTCCACATGATCCAACGTCCACTGCAGGGGAACATTGTCGCTATAGGACACGAAAGAACACAGACACATACCGCAGCTCAAGTGATCAGAAGAGAAGAGAAGAGAAGAGAAGAGAAGAGAAGAGAGAAGAGAAGAGAAGAGAAGAGAAGAGAAGAGAAGAGAAGAGAAGAGAAGAGAAGAGAAGAGAAGAGAAGAGAAGAGAAGAGAATTTATTTTTTCTGACTCCAGTATTTATAGTTTTCCAAAAGTGACAGTGGATTGGATGGTGGCAGTGCCATCTCTCCAAAGACACTAAACAGACAAACAGTCCATCAATTTTTCTCCTCCTCTATGAAGGAATGCAAAAACACTGAGGTGTTTAAAGAAAGTGTGTGAGAACGTTCTTCACAAATATGTAAATATCAGAAGGCTTAGAAAGTCTTACAAAAATCAGGGCGACAGAACATAAAGAGAGGGTGGAAGGATTTGGTTCTACAGGAACCCCACAAATATTACGGGTACAGACTGTTACTGATAAACATCCAACTTGTTAATGTACCCTGTCATTACAGCAGCAACAGATAATGATCACTGGTGTTTTAGATACTGGAGCTGATATGACTGTCATCTCTCAAGCCAAATGGCCCCCCACTTGGGCCCTCACTAAGGTACCCTAAGCCCTCGGTGGAACTGGGAGGAGCAGTTGCAGTTATCAAAGTCGCCATCTAATTCAGATGGTGGGACCAGAAGGCCATGTAGCCTCTATTAAGCCATTTGTTTTACCTGTCCCCATGGTGTTATGGGGACAAAATGTACTTTCTCAATGGGGTTTCAAAATCCAGTCTGATTTTTGATGGGAGCCACTGAGGTGTGCAACACCCTGAAATTAACCTGGAAAACTACGACACCAGTCTGGGTGGCTCAGTGGCCCCTCCCCTTGGTTAAATTGCAGACACTCACTGACCTTGTCCAAGAACAACTTCAAAAGGGGCATATAGTCCCCTACACCAGTCCTTGGAATTCACCTGTGTTTGTTATCAAAAAACAAATTGGCAAGTGGCACTTGCTCCAAGACCTCCATAAAACTAATTCTGTAATGGAGGAAATGGGAGCCCTTCAGCCTGGACTCCCCTCTCCTACCATGATTCCTCAAAATTGGCATTTGACAGTCATTTACCTCAAGGATGGCTTTTTCGACATTCCTTTGCATCCTGATGATGCTCCTAAATTTGCCTTTTCTATTCCAAGCACTAATATGCAAGCACCTTTGCAAAGATATTACTGGATTGTTCTTCCCCAAGGAATGCGCAACAGCCCTGCTATTTGCCAGTGGTTTGTTGTGAGGGTCCTCAGCCCCATTCACCAAAAAATGCCCGCTGCTTTGTTATATCATTACATGGATTACATTCTTATAGCAGCAGAAAAACAGGAGGTAATGGAGGAAGCCTTAGTGCTTGTCATTGCTGCTGTAACCCAAGCAGGGCTTTGTGTTGCTCCTGAAAAAATTCAGTGTCAACCCCGTTGGAAATACCTTGTCTGGTGCATTAGGACCCAGTCTATTTCTCCCCAACCTTTACAGATTCAAATAGACATTTGCATATTGCATGATACTCAAAAATTTTTGGGGACAATTAATTGCGTCCCTTCTTTACTGTGAGTTTCAAATGCAGATCTGAGCCCTTTGTTTGCTCTGTTTAAAGGGGAAGCAGACCTTCTGTCGCCTCAGCAGCTCACCTCAGAAGTTTGCCAGGCACTGCAAAAGGTGCTATCTCAAATTGGCAGGTGGCCCGATGGGCCCCTGAGTTGTCCTTCTCTTCAATAATCCCGAATCCAGATAAGCAACCCTATGCCCTAATTTTAACAATAGGACTCTCATGAGCCAGACCCCCTGTTGATCATAGAGTGTATTTTTTTGCCACACCAGATGTCTAAAACTATAAGCACTCAGCATGAATTGATCGCTTTGTTCATTGTGAAAGCCTGACAGAGACTATGTACACTTGTAGGTGTAGATTTTAATTTGATTTGTTTGTCTATTACTATTGTCTTTTTGCACTGGCTACTGCAACAATCTGAAGTATTTCAAATGGATTTAGCTGACTTCTTTGGACAATTTTCTACACATGCCCTCAAACACAAGCTGGTGGCAGCCAGCTTTAACCTCTTGACAAAACCTAAAAAAAAGTGAGGTACCATTACAAGCTTTACCTGTTTTCACAGATGGATCTGGCCACATGCACAAGTTGGTGATGCTGTGGTGGGATTCAGACTCCAACCAAGGGGATTCAGATGTTACTATTGTTTCAGGTTTTCCTCAAATTGCTGAGTTAGCAGCTGTTGTGTGGGACTTTCAGTGTTTTTATATACCTTTAAATTTAATAACAGATTCTGCTTATGTTTCAGGAATCATTGAGAGAGCTAAAGCTGCTGTGCTAAAATATATGTCTAACAAGGAACTGTTTCAATGGCTACAACAACTTGTTTTCTTTTTAGATGCTAGGCAGCACTCCTTATTTTGTTATGCATGTCAGATCTCAAACCACCTTACCCAGTTTCATTGCAGAAAGGAACCGACAGGCTTACCTGCTCACCTTAGCTGTTCAACAGGTTTTACCGGATAAGTTTGCTCAAACTAAACTTAGCCATTCTTGTTTTCACCAGAATACTACTGCATTAGCCCGCACCTTTGACTTGAATAGCCGCCAAGCTTCCAGTGTTGTGGCTGTGTGCCCAGACTGTCAAAGACACTCCTTCCAGTCCATTGCAGGTGGCGTTAACCCTAGAAAACTTCAGAGCCTTCAAATTTGGCAAACAGATGTTACTCATTTTCCTGAATTCGGCCACCTTAAATATATTCACTCTTCCATAGATACCTCTTCAGGTAATTTGTTTGCATCCTGCCACACCGGAAAGTCAGCAAAGGATGTTTGTCATCACTTTGCAAGTGCCTTTGCAGTCCTGGGAATCCTCTCAAATCAAAACTGACAGTGTCTCAGCATATATTTCCCAGAGGGCTGCAAATTTCCTTGCCCTCTGGGGGATGAGGCAAAAAAACAGGATTCCCCATTCCTCAACAGGCCAAGCTATAATTGAAAGAGCCCACACTTCGCTTAAGCATCTTTTGTTACAACAGAAGGGGGGGAAAGGGGAATGCTATCCCAGCAGAGCGATTACAGAAGGCACTGTACGTTTTCAACTTTTTAAATTGCTCCCTAATGGATCCTAACCCTCCCATTTTAAGGCATTTTGGCAGTAACCCTCAGTTAGAAGTTAAACAAAAGGCCCCAGTCCTTATTAGGGACCCAGAAAGAGGTAAGATTATGGGACCCTATTCCCTTGTCACATGGGGTTGTTGGAGTCCAGGGTGTTCCCCTGGTTTCCCTGGATGCCTTGGAAGCTGGGCGGTGGGCTCGGAGGCCTTGGCACAATGCCCAAGACCCTTGTGGGTTTGATTTGAGTCCCTGGAAAAAATTACCATAGTTGCAGGAAGAATTACAAGTCACAAAAAATAAGTAGAGTATAAATTAGATTGTTAGAAGGTAGAAAAGTGAATTCGTAAAATAGTTATGAAAAGAAACTTAGGGCTAAGATAGAGGATTTTTAGGCGTGGTA
>VXBU01001332.1:138689-170262 GCA_013400315.1 Bombycilla garrulus | reverse complement strand
CGCTGCGGAACGGGTGAGTATACAGTACTGCGGGGGGGGGACTGTGTTCCGGCCGCGCTGTGCGGCGCGAAGGCCCCGACGGACGACCGGGACGGTGGGTTGAGGCCGGGAGGGAGAGAATGCGGCCCTCCGGCCCCTGTCCTCCGGCCGCTGCCCTTCGCTGGCTCCCCGGCGCTCGGATCCCCATTGTCCGCGGGCCCCACACGCAGGCGCGGGGGAAGGGGGATGGGGGGGGGCGGTTGTTTTCGCGCAGCCGGGACAGGGCGAGGGCTCGTCCTGGGGAGGGACAGGACGGGCTCTGTGCGTACGCCCTTGGCAGGTCCTTCTTCTTCCTCCTCCTCCTCCTTTGCCACCCCTTGCTACCCCTCGCGCCGTCTGCGTAATAAATAATCTCTGCCCCGAAAGGGGTTGAGACAAGGAGAGGTGGTTGGTGTAGCTGCCGCGGGCCTGGGCAACTGTGAGAGGACGGGGGCAAGAGAGGAGGTTCCATCCTCGAGATCCAGGCGTGGGGTTGGTGATACCAGCAAGGTGAGGGTAGCGCTTGTCCCCCGCTGCGGCTCAGTGCCTTGCCTCCTCCCCATGACGGCTGTGCGTTTGTTTTTTACCTTTGAGGAAATGGAGTGGGAGGGGAAGCCTGCGTTTTAGGGGATTTGGTTGGGGTTGGTTGGTTGTTTTTATCACTGTCGAGTATTTACAACCTCAGGGGCTTGTGGGGGCTTGCGTCTTCCATGCCGAGGCATCGTTGAGGGGTGCGTGAGACAATATTTTGTTTTGTTTAAAGAAAAACCCGTGGGCTAATGAAGGGTGTTTCTCCTTTTGGGTGTGGAGGAGGTGGCGCTGCTGCGGCGAGCGGGAGATACTTTGTTTACATAAATAAAGTGTGTGAAATGCGTGATAACTTCGCTTTTCGCCCGCTAAGCCAGGGTGAGTCGTTCGGTGAGCATTCCTGGCGGCGGCCGCCGGGGGGAAAGAAGGTTTCCTCTGCCCCGCGCTTTGCCATAAACGCACATTTTGCCTCTGTTTATATTGTGGTCTATGTTTTGGCTGGGAGGAGAGTAAGGGGAGGAGCAGAAACTTGGCTCCAGGGCTGCCACCTCCTCCCTTCTGTTTGCTTTGTTGTTATCTGCTCGGAGACGCGTCCTAGGGTCACGTCTGTAGCTGAGCTGCGGTCTGCGGTGTTAATGGGATTCCCCTTGGGCCCGAAACCTCGGGCCACCTTCTGCCGTGCATGTGCGGGTCTCGTCTGCCCTCCGTCCGCCCTCCGCCCCCTGCCTTGGCAGTTGTCAGCGGCTCGCTCTGAAGTTGCAGGAAGGGGAAGGGAGGGCAGAGGGGGAAGGAATCTTGGCATTTATTTGATACTCGGTCAGCAGCCTGGGCCTGCTTTGTGCAGCTCTGTGATTTAAAAAAATAAAAAACAAAAAAAAACAAAACAAAAAAAAAAAAACCAAAAAAACCCAAGAAACCAATAACCTCCACAAAAACCCTAACATAATTGCATAATTGGAAACAAACACCTAAGGTGGAAGGGTGAGGGGTTGACTGCTTGAAAACAAATTCTTTATGAAAGTGCTGGACTGCTCCTGTGTGTGGAAAATGCTTGTGTCCTTGCAATACTTGTCAGTGCCATCATAGTTAAGTGTTCTCCTAAGGAATATCTTTTTGCTCTGTCAGGTAATAAGTCAAGCACAGTTGAATTGCAAGCTTTAGCGATAAGGTAAGGATCCTTCTCATAAAGACCAGCAATTGTTGAGACACACACAAAAAATAGCCGGAATATGGCTAGTCAGCACTTCAGCAAGTTAATGAAGATACCCAATTCTTCTTGACCATATGACCTCCGTGATACAGAGAATGCTTTTTAAGATGCATGACACAAAAAAATCCAGTGCTTAGAGTTAGTAAATAACTGTAATGTGTGGTGAGAATGTCTTTGTAACCTTAATCCACTATGCTTGCAAATGAATTATAATGTGTGATATGCTTTTTTTCCCCCAACAGGACCATTACCTTACTCTGGGCAGACGATCTCTAGAAGGAGTCAGGCTTGGATAAATGGAGCTGTCTTCTGCAGAACTCCTGCCTGATTTGTTGGGAAAGTTTGAAAAGTATTTTGGAAGTGTAGGTGGAAAAATGTGTGACAGATCAGTTGGTATTTTAACTGACTTTGGGTGAATAAATATAATGACAGGAATGTTACAAGTATATGAGTGAGGTCAGAGAGCCACAATGAAGGCTTTGGAGATGAACACTTAGCCAGATGTTCTTTGCAACAGTCAGTGTCCCTCAGAAATGCTAGAAAATACAATTGGATGTTGTTGGGAGGTCTGCAGTGAGGAGAATATAATGAAATCACAGAAACAGAAAGAAGTATGTAATACTGAACAGTCCTGGATGGCCAAATTTTATTACTGTGTCTGTGCAAGTTTAGGTTCCTTCCCTGCATAATCTCTCATCTTCACTCCAGAATTCTTGTAAAACCTTCATGCCTCTCTAATTGGTCTTCTCTGGATTTTCTTCATCTAATCTATGTCATGACTTGTTTTAGATATGTGACTGGCCAGTTTCAATTTTGTAGTATTCTATTTATAAATTTGAAATGTTGCCATTTTTTATAATCATAATCTTGGCAGTTTGGTGTTTTTTATTGTTTAGTCTTCTGTTTGCCTGCAGCCCCAAGCTGCAGCTCCTTTTGAAGAGGCGTCTGCATAATAGACATAAGAATAGGACTTCAGTGTCAGGCATGTATTGTAGTTTTCCATGCCTGTGCTGGACCCTACCAGAGCAGTTGTTTGGCTGTGTTTCTGTAAACTTGGAGCACTTTAAGATGGTAAATGTGTATTCTGAAGTAAAGGGAGTCTTCTTAGGCATGATACCAGTGCAGGTAGAAGTCTTAAGGCAAACCTAAAAGACATTAGCACAAATGTCTTTTAATGCTAAAAGACAAAGCACAAAATTCCAGCTGCAAAACATTGTAGTTTTTTTTCCCCCCAGAACCAGACAATAAAATTTCTCCATGCAGTGTCTCAAAAAGGTTTATGTCAGGTATTTCAAAAGTTCCCCAAAACAAGTACATTAAAAGCAATTCTGAATTATTAAGCTTTATGGTAATGCTCATGCCAGTCTTAGGTGCATGGAGAGAAACACCTGAGAATACAGTCATTTTTTCTGGATGAGAGGTGTCTTTACATGTACCTGTTCTTGTAATTTCCTGCTTTGTTCCCATTTCCAGCAGGAATGTCACAGGGCTCTGCTATTCCACCCTGCTGAACTGAAAGTGATGTTCTGTAGCTGATGATTAATTAGCTCTCTGTGTAAGAAAAGTCCCTTGAAGTCTCCAGCACTTGGCACTCTTGAATGCAAACATCATTTAACATAATCTCATTGCTTTTACCCACTTAGAATGTAAACTCCTCAGAGCAAAAGTAGGTAGAATGTATGTGCAATTATGTTTTGCAAATGAATAATCAGGAATGTGACTGGCCTAAGGCACTCCAGGAATCTTCCACTAGGGTCAGAAGTTGCATGCTTCATCCTCTCCAACCAACAAGCATGGATTTTTTGGATGGAGAATTCTTTTAATGTATCTGCTTTGCAGAACTGTGCTCACACTCTTCTGCTTCATCATTTATGGAGTTATAGGGACTGAAGTGTGGTAGTTATGTCAAATATTATGGGTATAATTACATGGGAGCATCAGGAAATAACTACTGTGCTCCAATTCCTTTGGGACTTATTTGTGTGCACTTGATGTTAATGAAAGCCTTCAGGCCTTCATGCAAGCTCTTAAAGCAGTTTCTGCTGCTGTGTTATTTATGAAATTTGGGCTGGACTTCTGGTCCTTGAAGAAAGGATAGAATTTATAGCATCGCAGGATGCTGAATATAATTCATTATTTTATAATAATGAAAAATACCTGGCTGGCATTCAGAGGAGTAGTGTTGGGTTTCTGTCCTTTTTGTGCTGGTATGTCATGCTACTTCATGTTTCAGAGAATGTGTTGCAAAGTCGACAGTGATGTTAACCTCAAGGAGCTTGGAATAATAATAGAACGTATGTGTGTGGATTTTTGCTGAATGTAGTTCTGATCAGAAGCTTACTGGAAATGTTGAAAGTAAGAAGTAAAAGTAAACTGTAACCAAAGATAACTTTAAAAATGGCAGTTAGTCCAAAGAAACTTATTTTTAGAAAGAAGAAAAGGATTGGAACCTATAGGATTGGAAATGGATCTGAAAAACAACTGTAGTCTTTATCACTTGTGCATTGTCACTACAATTGGTATGTGCCATGTTTCTTAATTAATTTTATCAGTCCTTTAAATTGAAGCACCAAAGTATAAATTGTCCTTTGTTGTGGGGAAAAGACACTGGTTTGGAGATCGTTGCAGAACACTTAAGCAAAAAAAAGGCAAACTCCACAGCCCTAAAAGAGATTAGGTGTGACATTAGGAGTCACCNGGAGTCACCATAGGAACTCAAAGGCTACAGATTCTGGTGTCTTCTCGTTACCAAAGTTACTGTGGAACTTCTCTTCTTAAAGGGACTGTCTTGGTGAAGAAAAAGACTTGGAGTCTGCTGCTTAGAAAGTACATTTGATGAAGGCTAGCTTTTGAGCTCTGGATTTGTTTGGTTAATGTTTAGTGAAGAAAGGATGTAAAGATCTTGTTTTTACAAGTGCTGGGTATTGAGATCTATGAGTTGCATGCAGTTGGAGATTTAAGATGCTGTGGATGTTGTTAAGGTGACATAACAGGTGAGGTTTGGAATCCCTCTAAAGTATTGCATTTCACTTGATTTTCTCAAAGTAGTGTTGGCTCAGCATACAGTTGCAAAACAAAGTTGGATTTGCTGTGTTTCCAGGGTGTAAAAGAGCACATATGGAATGAATGTTGAAAAACCTGTTTGAGGAAACAATGCAGAATTTGACAACAAAACCTTAAAATCAAATGTTAAAAGGTAACAGACTTACATCAAGTAGTTCGATAGCAGCATGGGATGTTTTTAATCTTGAATGAAAGACATTTATATGGAGGTACGGCAGGGTATCAGTTGTCAGCATGGAGCTATTAGATGTGAGAGGATTTACTGAAGGCCTACATTATTTGAAGTATTAAGAAAAACAAGAATATGGCACACAGGATAAATCTGAATTAGAGGTAGCTGAGCAGTTAGAGAAGGGAGCTCTTGTCTTGGTTGATGATACGTGCTTTACTGGAGAAGGTGTGTGTTTATAGACACACATGCACAAAGAACATGTGCACAGCCAACCAATTCTGTGGCAGTGTAGAGACTGTAAACAGGATCTCTGTTCTAAATGTTTTTTAGGACCTGGTGATGACAGACTGCTTACAAGTCAGTGTCTTCAGATTTGCTCTTCTGCTCTCTTTTGGCCAATAATGCTTTTTGTCTTGTTGCTTTTCCAGTCCCAACTGTTAGGTGCCTTTCAAAGCACACTTAAGTCACACAGAAAGAGCAGCTTCTCTGACTTACTTGCAAAGAAGCAAAGACAGGATGTGGGCAGAAGAGTTTTCTGTTTTATTTAGCACTAATTGTTGCTGTAGCACCGGCCAAGTAGCCAATAGTTAGCATGAACACCTAAAATAGCACTCGAGGTATGTGTTTGAGCACTCAAGTCACATTACAAGTACCAGAAGCTTGCTGTTTTTTATTATGAAATCTTTTCTTTGCATGATTTCTAAATAGATGAGTCTTATTAAAGCTGTCAGTAATCATAATTATTTCTTCCCTTTTTTTTTAACAATTGGCTTGTTAAAGCCTTAAGTGATAGGTGCATATTTCTAATGGCAAATTAAGTAATCTTGAAAACTATTTTCAGGATGAATAGTGACAAGTTTGTAATATTGGATAATGTTCCTCCGGGAGGCATCTGTTGCTGGGAAGATTTTTTTTTTTCCAGCTGATGTCTACAAATTTCTTTTTAGATTTAGTGGTAAGAGTTAAGAGTCAAATCAGAGTTGTTAAAAATAGTAGTTTAAGATGTAGTGAAAGGCAATATGCGGTAATATTGTAGACACAAAAGGAATGTAACTATTAAAAATGTGTATTGGTACATCCTTCAAGCAAAACAAATAGAATTTGGTATGAGTTGTCTCCAGGAGTGAAAGGGAGCTAGATTTCAAAGAAATCATCTCAGAGGTGACATGTCTTAATTATTTCTTCATATTTTACAAAAAGACAAATCTACCTCTCCAAAAGGAGCTTTCTGTATCAATGTGTGGTTTTTTGTAAGTGAAGTGATAGTAATTGGAATTGTTTATAGTTATAGTCAGCTAGTGCATCACAGTCAGCAATTGATATGCCTGTGGCATTCCTGTCCCAGACAAAAGGCTTGATTCCTATAAGTGGTTGTTTTAGCATTGAGAGAGGAATTAGGACCATGTGGTTGGCAGAAAATGAGAAGTGATTACTATTTTGAGAATTATTTCTATAGCAAGTGTTTTTAGCAGATATTTGGGAGTTACCATGTGGTTTTCTTGACATATAAAAGAAAAAGCCAAGTAATACTACTCAACCCAGTCAGGATGACTGTGCTGTTATATCACAGTCTGTATATCAAAGTTAAAAAAAGAGATGATTGTGAGAACCACTATCCTTTTAATCATATTTTCAGAACAGTTGTCTTTGGTTGATAGGCGTGACTGAAATGAATGCAAGTCAGCATCATTGAAAGACTGAACTCCAAAGCAGTTGCTAAAGGAGATGCTTAATTTTGAAAAAATGGTTTCTATTTCTGTAGTACTAATAACTTTAATCAGGAATGCAGTATTTCTACTGGTACATCTGTTTGCCTTTACAGGATTTGATTTTCATTTGAAAATCTTTGCCTGAGACTCATGAACTTTTTGTTTACTCTTGTAGTTCTTGTTGAATTCTGGTGGGTGGGGTTTTGCTCGTTCTTCTGTGCATGAGATCCTGCTCTTTATTTGCAAAACTGTTTTCTTTACCCTTTTGAGCATGGACTGTGGTTTTCCTTCCATTCAGTGTAGTCCAGTTTGTTAAGCTTTGCTGTGTTCTTCCTTCAAGAAACTCTTAAATTTGGCATTATTGCGGTCAGAAGATCGGTGAAATTGGAAGGACACAGAAAAGTTGAGCTGCTTAGTTTCTTTGACTTCTGCTGAGCTGACATCTGCAGTATTACAAAATCCCATAGGCTTTAGTCTCTCGTTATTTGCTTCAGTTAATTATGCATTCATCATGACTAAGACTCATTACTGCCAAGTTTCCTGAGATTCTGTGATGTTTTCTGAAGTAATTCAGTTGTCAGAAAAAGTCAGTGTAAAATTTGACTCCTCCATTCTGGCATGCTCTGGATAAACTGGAGTTTCCATGATATAAGTGCATCAGGTTGTGTGAGTGTAGCAGCCTCTTGTGTTATATCTGTAAACTGCACTTCTGTCAGGTGAAAACTGTATGCTTTGTATGACTGCAAAAAATTGATACAGTAAGATTGTGGGAACAGTGATTATCTTAAGCTTTACAAGTGCACAGCTGCTATATAGGCAATGATAAAAGGTTCTCAGCTTGCATTTCTTGCTAAAGTATTTTCATGAATATCTTGGAATGGTTACTGGAGCTTTCACAGATGCTCCAAATCCCTTCCAGACGACATCTGCCATTGTTGGTACTGTAAGTAAATTGTAACTTTGGAGCCACACTTACAGTAAGTAGTACTTGATTCATACCTGATGACAAAGAAAACCAATAATTCAGAAACATTTTCAAGTTTAAAATGTGTTTATTTATTTTGGTTTGTGCTTTTTAAGAAGGCCTATAAAGAATTTTGTTCAAATAGTTCTAGTTTTGCCTCATGGCCTCAGGTCCAGTGAGTTGTGAGGCTAAGCGCGTGTTCAGTAGCAAACAAACACGTGTTCAGCCTGTACACATATCATTTGCCACCACACCAACACAGGAGACAGCACCAATGCAAGCACAAGCAGCAGCAGTGGCCTTGTCCTGTTACTCTTTCTGGATGGCCAAACTGCATGACTGCAAGCATGTGTGTTTATATATTATGAATCTTTCCAGTTACTGGGTTTAGTCACTCATTCTGCCCTGGAACTCTTTGGTCTGTTTATGTCCCATTGCCTCTTACACACATGCACACACTTATCTGCCAATCCTGAACACCACAGATTCTCCAGCATCTCACCTTGGACCCTTCTTTGTTCCTCCAGCAGCCAGCTTGCTCAGCTGCCTCACTGGGCCGGTGTGTCCCATGCCAGTTCCAAGGACACTCTGCTGGTTTGCTGGCCAATCCAGCTTGGCACTCCATGTGATAATATCCAGACTTGCAGAAGCTCAAGCCTTGCTTTGCTGGCACCACAGACCCACCAGCCCTTGTGATCTGTGGTCTGACTTCATGTCTTTGTAGATGCACATGAGCACCAAACAGAGGCCCAGGAAAGTTGCAAAAGGAGATTAACAGTTATTTATTATCTGACAGGATAGGCAGGGCACAGCTGGACACACACCCTGACCTGCAGCCTGCTCATAGGTGACTTGTCCCTCTTGTCACCATAGCCCTGGCTTTCCCACGCTGGTTTCTCCTCTAGTCACTGTGATCCTTCCCTTTCCCCACCTGTGGTTCCTCCCCCAAGCATCCCCTCACAGGACTTGTGCCATCCCCAAGTCCCTTTCCCCTGCACTCCATGGTAACTCCTGTAGTTCTGCGAGAGTCACAGCTTTGGATCTGAGAAATGTCTTGGAGAGGCATGGTGCTGGTGGGGGTGTGGAGAGAACTGGTGGTAGCCTGAGTGAGGGTATTCACGTGTGTTTCCCCCACTTGTAAGTGCACCCTGCTTTTTTGTGACAGAGCACAAAAAAAAGCAGAGCAGCTTTCTGTCACATATCCCAACAAAGTTAACTTTGATACATGCAGGCAAATAATCTGTTTAATCATTTGCAAGCCCTGTGGAAAATTTAAGGTAGAAAGTACAGACTGGCCACGGAAGTATAAATTAAAGTGATACTATTAGAAAAGCAATACTTTGAAACATTACCTCAAAGTAGAGAGAATAATAAAATATTTGCATGAAGCTTTGTGAAACAGAGTGATAATAGTATTAATGCTGTAACCTTTTACGTTGTAAACTAAAGTGTTTGTTTTTTTCCTGTGTGACTAGAGATTTTTTGGTGGAATTTTAATGTAGATTTAGTTCGTACTTGATTCATATGTTTTGAAGGTTTTGATAAATCACCACTTTCTTTTGGTTAGAACCACGAAAGGAAAGTTGATCTGTTTTGTATAAAGTAAGCATTGAAAATCTTAAGTCACAGAGATTTATGGACAAAGTCGCACCATTTTAGGTTGTGTTGTTCATGGATTTATGGTATGTGTGGAGACTGAGACAAATTATGATATGTATCCCTAAAGTCTAAAGCTTTTGGATATGCAGGATTTGGGGATTAAAAAGAAGAAAGTGGGGTAGGTATCCATTGCTTTCTTTGACAACTAGCTCAGTGTGCAAGTGTTGGTAAACAAGTCACATTTGAAAAAAAAATGGTGATTCAGGTGTGATGGATCTGGAAGATTGCATCAGTGAAAGAATTTTGTTTCATGGTTCTGAGGAAGAGAAGCAGGAAACAGGAGTAGGTTTTACTCTTTCTTCCCTTTTGAGAATTACAGGACTAATAAAATAACTTCTCAAAACATACTGTTGTATTGCACTGTACTAAGAACCAAGGAAAGAAGAATTGGGATCTATTTTTTCCTTAAATTGTATTTATTTAGCATCTCATAAGAATAAGATACATAATAAATAAAAGTTGAGATTCTCAGGATGTGAAAGTAAACATGGTAATACAATATTTAAGTTATTTATGCTGTGATTACTGTGTGCTATTTGGAAGCTTTTAGATACACATTTGAAGATTAGAAACAAAAAAAATAGTGTATTTGGAGATGGATATTTTTGTTTTTTAATTGGGCCTGGTTTTCTTTCTGTAGAGACTGAAGTAAATGCAGAGCTCCAAGATGAGGTTTCAAGTGTCAGGAATGCAACTATCTTCTATTTTTACACTTGACCTCATTTCTATTTTCTTTTGCTAAAGGCAACAGGCGTATGTTGTTCTGTTGCTGCTAGAAGTGAGTTATTTAAATAACTTGAAATGTTTATACACAGTAAGTTTTTGAACTTTAGTACTGGCTGAAATAGTGAGAATTCTGTCATGAGACACATTTTGCCTAGTCAAAGTTATATGAAGTGTGACTTGACCTACTTAAGAACCTATAACTTTTATGGTAAAAGGTTAGGAAAATGTTTCAGTTTTTGTAAAAAGCCTGCTTTATATTTCATGATAAAAGAGGATTCTCCCTCCTCATTCCCCAGTTGTTACTGATTACTCCCTGAAGATTACTCCAAGTAAAGAAGCATAATTTTTATGTTCTGGTCACCCAAACAAAATTATTAACCATCCTCTTTCATGAAGAGAAACAAGTTTTGTTTTTAAAATGTCGACTATTTCACTTGTTCTTTATATCTGTTGATTGAGGCATCTTAGATGGAAAGCAGTCACAATATTAAAATTTGCAAAAATGTTTGTGTCACTTTTATGCCTTTTGCCTTTTCAGGCTAAACAGAATAAGATATACCAGAACCAGTTCTTTTTACACATCACTCTTCAGCTCTTCTGATTCTTAGCATTTGCCTGTTAGGCTTATATGAACCTGCTGGAAATGAATAGTCTCTGTTAAATATCCTTCTATAAACTGCGTATTGTGGCAATTAGTTTTGCAGTCTAGTCACACTGTAGCTCACTAGTTTGTGAAATATGTGCACAGACAGCAGTTTCTGATATGCAAAACAGGTGCAAGAGACAGGCTCAGTGAATATCAGACATCTGTATGTATTAGAAATCATAGATTCATATCTCTCGAGAAGTCCTGATATTTTAGGCAGTGAACAAACTATTACCTGGTACCTCCTGTTTCTGTTGGTCTGTTAGGCCCTTGAGAGAAGCTTTTCATCTTTCTCCCAACCAGTCTGTGAAAAAGCTCTTTGGCTAGTTTATACTGGACAAACTAAAAATAGTTGTGGCCTGGGAATAGACAGAGCTGTAGGCACACTTCTCAGGAGCTGAGACCTTTACTAAATGTGCTAGAAGAGGACTGCCAGATTCTGTCACGAACACTGGTATCAGAGGAAGGATAGGGGATCTTCTGCATGTTAGACATTGGGTTAAACTGATACCCTTTGTTTAGGAGATCATTAACTTTGAAAGGTCACTAAGTCTTAGGCTCCCCAGAGACAGAGAGCATTTTGTGCATTTTCTTACAACTAAGCAACAAGAAATGTTTTGGGCTCTTGTGGGTAGAGAGTCAATATAAATTATTTTGAAGTCTGCAGTTGATGGTACACTTTATGGTACTCAGAATCAGGGCAGAGCTAGTGTTCATTCAGTCATAAATGTATACGTACAAGCTCTTGAGAGGTCATCACTGTTTTGCCTATAGCAATTAATGAGTCTATGTTTGAAGAAGAAACTGCTCCTAAAGCCTGGGAGGCTCAGTGTTGCAAAAGGTTTTGGTTGCCCAGATTTTAAGCAGTAAGGAGAGCTAAGTCAGGATGTGGGGTTAAGCTGCACATTAAAATTTTAGTCCGGGAAGTATGTAGGATTGTTTGCTTTGCTTTGTAATAAAGGGTAATGAATTCTCAAGCCTTTATCAGCATACCTGAGAACAGGTTTGGCATACAGAACTGTGTATAGAAAAATGTTTATTTCAGCATTTAGTCCTTGGTATGGGATAAAGAGGGTAGGTAGAATTTCAGATGAGGAGTACACATTAAGTATAAGAGACAGCATAAAACAAGAAAGGAATGTCTCCTAGTTCAAAGAACAGGGAAAAACAATCAAAGCACAAAAGCAACTAACAAAATTCTATGTTTTATTTTTTTAGTCAACTGTCTAAATATTAAACTGTCTCAATATTAAAAAAACCTGTGAACTGTCTCAATATTAAAAAAAAGTTCAGTAGCTACTCAGCAAGTTAGTCCAAAATTTTGCCCTTGTGTAGCTAGCAAGGTTAAATTCAGATGATCATGTGCTTATATGCTTGTCACTGCTCATACATTTGTGGACTTCCATGAGTTTCAGTACCTCTTGGGAGAAATGCAGTGCTATATATGCTGTTCAGCATGTTCAGGTGACTGGAGATGGAGGAAGAGTGAAAGCAGGCACGTACCTGGAATCTTGTTTAAACAGCTGTTGAAAGTTCAGACAGGAAGATCAAGGTTTAAACTTAGATCAGACTTGAAAACATTTTCTGCCCAAGTAGGTCAATCCAATTCAGGTTAAGTTAGTAGTTGTAGCTGTTTACATTCATTTGACTTCACGCTAATCCTGTGGTCTATTTTTTTATTCCATTGCTATATTGCAAAGAACCTCAAAGTATGCTCTGTAGAGTGCATTTCATTGGAGAGCTGACTCTACTTGGTGTTGTACTTGTTTTTGTTTAACTTGAAGAGCTTCTTGAAGTGACCCACTGAACAGCAGTTGGGGAGTGAATGTTTTTAAGTAAGATTAGTCTAGCATATAGACTTCAAAAATGTGCAGTGGTCTCTATAGAGTTTTACTTCATGCACCAAGTAGTATCATATATCCTAAAAACAACGGGCTTTCTTCTTTCATAGCTGCTTGGAGTGACAAAAAAAATAGCTGTGCAAGAGAAGGTAGTTGTAGTAGTTGGGTTTCCAAAGCACTTATACTTATCGCTGCCTTTAGTATCAGTTTAGCAGCAAGGTATAGGTGTAAAAATTTTTGAAAAATGTTTATGAAGATTTCATTCCAAAATACCTCTGTGGCCCACATTTTATTCTTAATTTTGTAGTCGTCTACTGTAGTTACTGCCAGCACATACTTCATATTTTGGTTTTCCCCAGTCATTTCTGGGTGAAAGTAGTAATGGAATTATTATTTTCCTTTCACATCATAGCCAATGATACTGTTTGTTTGAAAGTTCCTGCTGAAATCTTAAGCTCAGCTCTGCAGTTTGAAGTTGAATTTCCTTGTGTGAGTTGCTATTATATTACTTGGGAGGAAAAGGGAAGTTAAACTGAGAATGGAGGCCTGTGGTTATAGGAGTCATTGGATGGGATGAGGATAGGCAAAACACTGAGTTCTTAACAGCTGCAGGGGTGTCACATACTGAGTCTGGACAGAAAGGAGTAGGTCTGATACTTGATTGGTAGCCTGGGGAGCTTGAATTCTCTGCTGATTAGAGTGATGATGTTGATTTTTGCCATGACTGAAACTGTTAAATTGACTGAAGTGTTTTAGGCCCATGTGTGCATTCAGGTAATTCCCTTCTATTGCCAGTCACAGAATATTCCTTTTTGGGAAAACTGAACAGCTGAATCCTAATATTAATATAGTGGCTCAGTGACTTGTTGCTGTCTTCTCCCTCTCACAGGAAAGAGTGAGGATTCACCGAGCAAAGTTGTATTCTGTGTACAAGTTGAAAGTAATGTACCTCACTCCTGATCAGTGTCATGTTTCTCCAAGCTGATATGTTGGTGAAAATAGTTGTGAGGAGGAGACTTCGAATATGGCTGATTCTATTTGTTATTGTATTTTCTATTTTCCATTCTTTAAAACAAAGTAAGGATCAAGTTAGTCGACTCAAGTAACTTGTATTTCTGAGTAGTTCTCTGTATGGAGTCAGGTTGTGTCAGTATTACAAGGTACTGAATTTTAAGATATTTGATGTCATATGGATTTAGCAATGTCAGTGAGGTTCTGAGTGGCAAATTAACTGGATAACTTGCTAGCACAGTATTTAAACTGTATTGAAGAGAGTATGCAAATCCTTAGTGGCCCTCAAAATTGACTTGAAGTGCAGATACATTTGTAGAAATTCTGAAATCTGCAAAACTTGTCTCCCTTTAAAAAAAGGTTAAAAAAACTTGGTTTACCTTATACCTCGTTTCTAACTTCTCAGCTAAGAGTTTTGCATATCTTATAAAAGAGTAAATAATTAAAATGCATTCAAGTTGTCATAATTTCTTAGCCACATAGCCAAAAAAAAAATACATATTCAATTAATGTGACAGTATTAAAAAAAAGGAAAATCATCAAAAAAACCACCCAGTAATTATTTAAGGTATTTCACTGAAATTGGTTACAAGTTAGGTCAAAGGTGGTGTTACACAGTTGTGTGGATTGTTATGGAAATGGAAAGTGTGTTTCCGTTTCATTTTTATTGTGAATATAAGAAACTTCAAGCTAGTGTTCCAACTTACGAAAATACATTCATGAGTAGTGGAATGAGAAGATTGTTTTAACTGAAGTTGGTTTTGCTAAGTGAATTAACTTTTCTTAAGTTTTAACTGTATTGAAATTTTAACTCCTATACTCCTATAAGTTCTGTTGGCTTCTGTATTCCAGAGTTTCCTAAGGCTAAAAGCTATTAGCTGCATTTTGTTAGCTTGACAAACCTTCATCTTTCTTGTGAAGTTGCTATACCTCTTGGTGTAATAGGCACCAGAATGCTGCTTGTTCTCTTGTGAACTGCATGTATTTCAATTTTAATATTAGGGAGCTTCACAGGGTTTTTTTTTGGTGAGCATTCAGCTGTGTAGAAAGTTTTATCATAGTATGCTCTGCTGCTTTTGTCTGGATCCTAGGTCAGCTGTCACAAGGAAGATTTGACTAACTTGCCCTTTTTCTCCAGCTGTGCTAAAATGGCTTCTGAGATGTTTTCCTTTGTGTGTTTAAAATATCTGTAATCTCTGCTAGTAGTAGTTCTACGTCATAAGCAAGAGTTAATGAACATAAAAGCCTTGGAGGAAAGTGAACCATCAAAAAGTATTTCTCTGCAGCACAAGAGACCACTTCTCATGAAAAGATCTATTTCTTTCACTTCCTAGAGCATTTTTTGTTTTCGAACAAAAATACTTTCCATTTGAGCAGCATTTTTGCCTACCTATTTTTTAGCTATAGAGTACTGTAGATGACTAACAACAGCAAACCAAAATGAGATACTTAAAAAGCAAACACCATCCACCTAATGTCAGCTTCTTCAGACAAGGGCAGTGTGTATCCAGAATGAGATCTAGCCTTCCACTGCACTGCCCAATAGCCGCATTATTTTGCTGTGTCTCATTCTTGAGAGGAGACTCCATTTCTCTTCTCCCCTGCTTCCCTCAATGTCACGGTGTCAAACCACACCTTTTTCTGTTCCTACCTTTGAGATTTTGTGTGATAACCACTGTTGAAGCTGAGACACTTGGTGGGTGTCATCAGTAGAAAGTCTTGTGATACTGCAATAACATGAGCCATCATATTATGCCAAGAGTACAAAATCACCAAATACATCAAATAATTCTGTTTCCGTGTTGTGAGTGCTGAAAATTAGAAAACTGTTACTTACAGGAAAGAAATGTTATGTGAAAGGAGTGAAGACCCTTGTTGATGGAAATGCTAGAGCTTTAGGTGTTCCCATCCCCGGGCTCTGCACGTTTACTGGCACAGTGCTCATGGCTAGCCGAGTTCTCCATCTGCTGGTGCGAGGTGGTGTATGCACCCCGCAGGAGGAACTGAAAGCGGTATTCCCGTTTGTCTAATGTAGCAGCTGAATTTAGTCTTTAGGAGTCTCAATTCATATCTTTGTAGTTTTAGTAAAATTTATTTCCAAACATGTCTCAAGATAATAATGAACTTTTTAATGTGAAAGAAGGCAGAAACGATTGCTTTAGTCATTGTAGATTATTTAACAGAAATATCATCTGTTTCATTGACCCTTCAGGTGTGGTGCAAGCACAGACAAGTAGAGCTGGAATATTTTTTAAACAATACCTAAAAATGTCTCTCTCAGGTTTCATATTTTCTAAGTTGTCTTTTAGTTTTTTCACAAGTAGAAAGAAATATTCCTGTGCAGTTGGACACATACTAAGATGTTCAGAAGTCTAGGTTTTCTACTTTAATCAAAGGTTTTGTTGCTGGATAATTGCACGTGGTGACTTTTGAACTCTTTCCATTCCTGAATGTCAGTGGGAATTGGTTTTGCTTCAGAGGGAAGCACACAGCTGAATGGTGAACATTCAACATTTCACCACTGATTTAACAGAGCTTTAAAAGCCCTGAACATTCCCCCCCATCCCCAGTAAACTCACCCCAATTTATATACTGGTCACAACATCCTATGGCAAGAATATCCCTTTGGCCAGTTGAGGTCAGCTGTCCTGGCTGTGCTCCCTCTTGGCTTTTTGTGTACCTGCTCACTGAAGAGAGTAAGAAATGGAAAAGTCCTTGGCTTAGGGTAAACATTGCTGAGCAACAAGTAAAATTTCACTGTGTTATCAACATTATTCTGATACTCACTCTGTACTGCACCTGGAAGTGGTGCATTAAACTTCCTGTTTTTCCATCTCCTAGTCTTCTGTTGCTGTTTTACTGGTAATTCATGCAGCATAAAAGATGTAAACATCTGGATTTTGAGTTTAGTAATTCATAATAATGGCAGGTAAAATACAGACCTGAAGGAATTATTTTAAAGTTAATACAACTTACTGCAGTGTTCTGTGTAGAATTACACTTAGGAGCTGGCAAGCTGTTAAAAATCTCTAGGTACTATAGAGGAGTTTTTATTCCTCCAGTGAATATGATGGGCATTAGGAGGTGCTCAGATATTTTTTTGAGCTTTCCTGTTTTGATTCTATAGGAGGGCATTGTAGCTGCATTAGTATTCTGTTTCAGCTCAAAAGTGAACATCTGAAAAGCACTTCCTGGACATCATCCCTTACTGGGCTTTGTTTTCCCCCATGGAAATTGGTGTGGAAACCAATTTTGTTTCAAAATTATCTAAGTTGGTATTTAGATACTGTTACTGTTGGATACTTAGTTCTCAGGATGGGTCTAGAGCCCACCCAAGGGCAGTTGCTGTCCCATCCATGCCCTCTCAAAGATGCCACATGAGTGATGGGTTCTTAGCACTGTGGTGTTTGCAGTGTCTAGCAAGTAGCACAGCATAAGGGTTTGCATAATGTAGATGGGCCATGTGGACATAATAAGCCGACGATTCTCAGCTCTGAGTTAAAACCTGAGGGGCAGAGTTTTGACTGAATATTAGCAGTCCTGACTCTTAGTTCTGCTTCGTAAAGTTGTCCAGTACTAACAATATTTAATCACCTGCTAATAGCTGTTAATTTCTTTGTCTTTTGAAACTCAAGTTATGTAAATATATTTGTTTTGCAGGATTTACTTGTGATGTCCTTCTGAAAAAACAGCCGAGAGTCCATTATATACCTATACTTTTGGGAAAACTCTCTTCCTAATGTATTTTGCAAACTAATTGAATTACCAGAGAAGTTCAGCATGGGAGGAGCTGTGAGTGCTGGAGAAGACAATGATGACTTAATTGATAACTTGAAAGAAGCTCAGTACATTCGCACTGAGAGTGTGGAGCAAGCCTTCAGAGCAATTGATCGTGGTGATTATTATCTGGAAGGATACAGGGACAATGCTTACAAAGACTTGGCCTGGAAGCATGGAAATATCCACCTGTCAGCACCTTGCATTTATTCTGAAGTCATGGAAGCACTGAAACTTCAGCCTGGATTGTCTTTTTTGAATCTGGGTAGTGGAACCGGATACTTGAGTACAATGGTGGGATTAATATTAGGTAATTATTAATATTAGGTAACCTGAATGTTTTTATTCAAATATAGTGGGTTTGCATATTTTAGAAGATTACACAAGTTCTGTAAAATCTTTTTTTTTCTTCTTTAACAATGACAGGACCTTACGTAAGGCTGGCTCTTTGAGATATGTTGTTAAAATATTGTTTCCTATCTACAAGCAGTTCACTGGTGCTGTAGTTTGGTGACATTTCATGGGTGTATTGGAAGAGGCAATTCTTCCTGTGTTCTGTAGCCTAAAAGTCTCATTTGAAAGGAGACAATCTTTATTTTTGTTTAAAAGGGAAAGGTAGAGTGAAACAATTTTTGAAGACTAAAATTTTCATCTGCGTTTGCACTCTCTTTGTGCCTGTACTGTAGGTTACTGTGTTGATTTTCAGTTTATGGAAAGGAAAACCTGAATTGTAAAGGCTAATTTCTCTTGAAGAAACTTAACGGAAAAATAAATTTGTGTCAGTATGCAAACAGTTATTTTAAAATACATTTAATCAATTTTTTAGTGAGAAAATTTTGGGATATAAACTGATGAGACTTTTTAATCAGGTCTGTAGGTTTTCAAAAGTATTTTAGCACACTAGCTCTGTGTTTTTCTTGTTTTCAAATACATTTCTTGCATGAAAAAAGATGGAACTAAATATTGTTACCTAACTTAAATTTTAAAACCTGGAGAGAAAAAAGTGTAAAATCTCCTCATGCCCAGCATTTAGATTACAGAGCACATGTGCCAACAACTAATTTTTTTTGCAAATTATTTTATTGGATAAAGCTGCTGTAGTTATTTTAATATGTATTTTTCATAGATACAGTTTTTTTGACCATATTGCGTGCAGTTTTTCTTTGGTTGCAGAAATCTTGCTGACAGGTAATATACAGATTTTGCTTACAAGTATTTATATACTAAAGTAAGGTATCAAGAGTCGGTTTGTTCATTTTCAGATAATTTACTTTGTCATCAGTTCTTATTTATTGGAAGGAAGAAATTGTGGCTAATGCCAAACATCATCTGTTGGTATCTGCAGTAACTTTTGTTCTAATTAATATAAATAAAAGAGGTTCCACTCTTTTGTGGAAACAGGAATTATGGTCATTCAGAGGTAAAAATAAGGCAAAGCTATCTACTCTCTTAGAGTGTTGCTTTTGTCTGTTTTGGAGTGTTTCTAATTGAGTGTAGGTATTTTAAATTGGACTGTAGTATTTTAAGTTCTTGTTTAAAACAATTAGTATTGCAGCATTTTTTCCTCTAAAATGTTTATTTGGGGTAATGACTAATGGTACTTGTTTATTTCTGTCTTGTGGAATGCTTTGTTTCTTCATTATCCTTTCTTTACTATGTAAAAAAAATAGAAATTTCTGTTTATTGCACTTGATTCTGTATATTGCATTTGTATCTCTGTATTTCAATTTTGAGTGGCTGTTGAACACTGCTGGGTTTGGCCTCTCTGTATCAAGCAGAATTCCTGTCCTTCAGAACAGTATAAGCAGAGTTGAGGGAATTAAGCAGGAATAGACTTGTCTTTTACAGAGGGTGAGGTTGTCTGACAGCCCCTGATGAGCACAGTCATCCTGCAGATTTGCCCAACAAGGCAGCTCAGGTACTGATAGTCCTTAGCAGGGCTTGTGCATCCTGGAACAGCTATGGCCCAGCTGCTTGCAGAAGTAGATTTTCCGTGTTTTGTAGTGCTGTACCCTGTCACCAAAGTCTTAGTGTTGTAATGTGTTTTGAGGCTGAAGCGTAGAAGGTATAAATGCAATTTATGTGCTGTTATTTTCCTACTATACTATGTCTGATAAAATTAGTCACATATAGTAATTCTACTTCAGTGTTTGTTTTAAACCAGGGAACAGCTGCTTTAACAGAGAAAAACAAACAGATGTAATTTTCTGATGAATAAACCATATTCATTTTTAAAAGCTCACTTTTTTTTTCCAAACCAATTTCATGTGCACTGCAGAGGTGCAGAACCATGTGGGTTTTGACAGTAGTTGGGTATATTTCAGTTTGACAATGTAGTGAGTAACGTTTCTGCCGCATTGGCAGTGTTAAAATGACCAGGTTAAATTATCAAATAATCTGAAACACACTAAAAAGAGCACACATCAATCCACAGAGAGTAAATTACCTGTTGCTGATACTGTTAAAATGTAAACAAAGTTCAGACTAGGTGGTGGAATTGCTAGCTCATTGTGCTGAAAGAGACCAGTTGATTTCAGAGAGTAGCGGAGAAGTTAGTTTCACGTTTTTAGAATAGCTGACTCTGCTTACATGTCCAGCTGTGACTTACCCAGTGAAAGAAGGGAGCACATTTCTCATCTTTCCATTTAAATTACAGATACTGTGGTGTGTGAGGATGTGGTAGTGTTCTGCATTCATAGTTTTAATTTCAGGTTGCTGAAGCAACTGACACCCACAGGATGTTTTGATTGTTCTCAAAGTTGAAAGGAAATGTCCGTTGGAATTTTTGGACAGATGATGTTTATGCATTTTAAATTTATTTTAAATTATGAGGTTAAAGGAATTGTGATTAATTTTTAGGTAAAGAAAACATACCTTGAATGCTTTTGTATGCTGTAGAGCTGTTAGAAACATTGTAGCCTATTATGGTACAAGAGAATATTAGACAAACAGCTAGAAAGGGATTGCCTACGCTAATGCTTTTCTTAAAGTGACCAACAATAAAATGAACTTACAGTAAAAATGAATGTCAGCAGGAGCTAAATGTTTTCACAAGTTCTAAGAATATCTCTTGGATGATAGTTACCTCTTGCCTGCAATCAGTGAGGTCTTACAAGCACTGCCAGTGGTAACCTAGATTGCTCTTATTTCACCCAGCAGAAAATGTTCTAAACTATGTTAAGACTTGCAATTATTGATAGGTTAATGGTATGTAGCTTAATGCTATATTTTTGTCACAGGAAAACAAAACCTTGTTTATTAACTCTAGGTCTGTTTTGTTAATCTGTGTCCAAAAAAAGACAAGTTGAATTCTGTTTCACTGGAGTGACAATATGGAGCTAAATATTTAGAAAAGCTTTAAAATGCAGTAGAGGATATAAATACAGGTTTTGTCTAATCCTATTGATGTTTACTTTCCTTCTTCCCCTTCCCTCTCCCTTTTCCAATTCTATGCTCCAATGACTAAAGGCCCTGGGCTATTGAGTGCATGTTAAATTTAGCATCCTTACAGCAAAAGTGACTGAATCAGATTCCTTCCTGATGTGGATAATCCTCATAATACTGTCTCATGATTTCTTCTTGTTCCTGAAATATAGCATTAACTTTTGGCACACAGTTTGACTTCGAATTATACTTGATCACAGGAAGGCAATGAAGTTGTGATGAGTGAACGTAATGTGTGGGCAGTTTTACTGTTCTAGGTGGAAATTAGTTATTATATTTAACTAAATCAGGAATAAATTTCTGATTTTGCAGCCTACAAAATAGGAGAGTGTATGTGGCTAAGGGGTATAATCCCCAATCTCTAAATTGTCAAAAGATAAAAGTTTGCCGTAAGACTGCTTCAAAATCTAAATATCAAAATACAGACTAAATTATAATTTTTATTTGTTGCATTCCAAGTAAGTAATGTTTTGAAAAAGAATTTGCTCAGACTGACTTCAGTGTAGTCAGCTTATTTTCTGCATGCGTACAAAGAAAATTCATTCTGTAATTGTTTTGTTGTAGGTCTGTCCCTGCTGTTTTATTGAACCTTCGGCCTTTTACCTTCCTCTTAAAGCTCTGGAAATGCAGATACAAGAATTAACTTTGTCTAGCAGTGTTTGGAGACTTCTGTTTTACGTGTTTTTAATGTTTTCACACTATAGTGCTGTTCCATGCAGTTGTGCTTAGAAAAGAAACATCACGAAAACACACCATGCTATTTTTATTTACAGGACCTTTTGGGATAAATCATGGAATAGAGCTTCATTCAGATGTGGTAGAATACGCCAAGGAAAAGTTGGAGAGCTTCATAAAATACAGTGATAGCTTTGATAAGTAAGTATCGAATTTGCCTAGCTCACTTTGCAATAACATTTTTGGTTTTAAACTCAGTGTGTCATTGCTTACGAGCTTAGGGAGGGGAGAAGAATGGCATCACACAGCCAAAACCTAAAACTTCCAGTTTGTAGCTCTACTTCATGAGGTAAGTTGAGGCTTAAGAAAGCACTCTTGGGAAGTATGGGAGTATTTCTTCTGTGCAGTGCTTAGCAAAGTGGATTTCCCTGCGTTTTGGCAATGTGTAAACATACACAGGCACATGTGTGTTTATGCACATACGTGCATATATGCATTTATGAGAGTGACATGGTATGTGACTGTCTTTGCATGTACAGAGCAATTTTTATGCATTAAGTCAGTTTTTATTATGTGATTTTACATTATCTCTCTGTACAGTGTTAACTTTTCTCTAATCTTCCCCTGTTGATCTGGACACGAGTGTTTTCTGGTAACCTTCATGTTTACTTCCTGAAGAGGTAGATTTAGAAGTATTCATCTATGCTCATAGCACTATTCATTTTTACTTCTGGGTATAACTCTGTATTCCAGGGCTTTGAACCCGATTGCTTCTACCTACTCAACAATTTTTTTATTTTAAGTTAGCCTGTAAGAGTATTGGAAGCCTGTCTCTGTGGAAGGGAAAGCAAGGTTCTGGCTAGCACTGTTCTTCCTAAGACTTATTTCCTTGCAGGCAATAAATTCTCCAACAGTGATTATAAGGTAACTTCTGGAGATGCAGAAAAGCTTTTGAATTGTAGGAGTAGTCTAAAAATTGCACTGTTACACCTCTTTCATCCCCTGTGGGCAACAAATAAAATCCTTTTACCTGTGTAATGTGCTTTATAACTGCCATTTTCTTGATTATGTTGGCTGGAGCTCAATCCACTTTTTCCTATATCCCAAACTCATGTCTGACCATAAGCCTTTCTCTTCATGTTCCTAAGTAACAGAAGAGTATCATCCTAGTGTTGCCTGTGTCTGAAGTCAATTCTGTAATTATGATATTGGCTAGATGATTTTAGTACTGTTAGCCCAGTAAAATAAATAAAATCATGTAGGAGCATGCATGTCTTTCAGTATTATTGTCTTAATTTTAATACAAGCATTTATGTTGGCTGAGGTTTATCTGTAACCCAAGCTAGAACAAATAAAAATGGATTCAGCAAGCAGCTTTATGATGCAATTTATGTGCCTTAAAAAAATGTGTCTGAAATACAGTAATTTGTGATCACTAGTAATACTTCATTAATGGCTCTGTCAAGTTACATGTACCTGCTAGCTAGGGAATTCCTGTACATATCTGTACTTGTGCAGTACTGTAGGTTTCTGTGCAAGGCATACAAAAGCTAGTTTTGATTGGAATGTCTTTCCAATCAGGGGTGTGTTTATGTACAGAAATTAAAGGAAATTGGGGTAGTAATGAAGTTTTGTCATTATTGAAACAAAAGTTTATTAGGATAGTTTAGTAAATGAATAGCAGAACACTAGGGGCTTGGTTACACTTCAAAACATGCAAGAACTTGAGACAAAACAAGCAAATGTCAGTGTTGTATGTGTTCCAAAGAAATACGACTCTCCTCACCAACATAATGAAAATTACACTTCCATGAAAGTGCTTTTTGATACAAATCTGCCTGTAATAGCTGCAGTGCAGCTGATAACAGTAATGGTTGCCTCGTTGGATTTTGTGTTTTGGGAGGAATTTCCAAGTAGTCTGAATAGCTGATTCCAGCTGACTGCATTCTTTGTAAGTATTCTCTATTTTAATGTAGTTAATGAAGATGATGTGTGGGTTTTTTTTCTGTGGTAGGATTCTTTTGTATTTGTTTTTACTGTAAGTATTAATACCATATCTTGAATTTTAAGCTGACTCTCAAAGTAATGTTCTCTGACTCAATAAGTCTGGTCTTGCTTCTTATTTCAGTAACTTTTTCCTGCATCTTCATTTATAAGTAAAAGATTTTTACCCAAAGTTATGGGACTGCAGCATCTGAACTTAACTACTACTTTGGTTATCTTATAATTTATCTGAAAGACCCCTCCAGGGAAGAGGTGTGCGGTATCTGTCTGCTGCTGAGCACTGGTGTATTCCAAGAAGGATTCCTCACTGTTTCAAAATAGATTACATGGCAGACTGGTATGAATGAAGTTAATTGTCTCAGTGAATGTGTGTGTGAAAAATAACCTTCACTTGACCAGCAGCCTCTAACAAGGTACCCAGGGGACATAAGGAGCACAGAGACCATGATATGTATTCCTGGCAGTAATGGAGTTAAGCAAATGGGAAACTCAATAAAGCTTTGCTTTGCCACTTCCCTCCATACTTTCTTTAGTGTATTAAGTTCTGCAGTCTGATCTGAGTGTTCTAAACATTCTGCTTTTGAAAAAAAACCCAGGATTTAGGGGTGGATACTTGGAGAGCTTCAGCTTGGATCTTAAATAAACACTTTGTAACTTTGTTCCTTTGCTTGGAGTAACACGCCATTGGTTTTGCATCTGACTTTTGTGTGGAGCTGGGTCATGATGGTTTAGGTGGGTTCTTGCCTAGTAAAACAAGATGGAATATTGCTTTGATGCCATTTGTATGGGGAAATGTTCCAGTGCTGTGATACAATTTAACTTGCTTTGTTGATTCCTGATAATAATGTTGTTGAAGTACAATTAAAAGTTTACTTTGCTGTGATTCAGGTAAGGTATTTCACCAGAGACCTGACAGTATGTAAAATTAGCATGTCCAGAAGGATTTGAGTCTCTCAGCCTAAAGGGAGGGCTGTCTATCTCTAAAAGCTGGTCTTATCTCAGTTTTGTCCTTTGGAGTTGTTCATCAGAAGAAAAGTTCTCAGATACCTATTTCAGATAATTTCAGTAGTTACTTGTATCTGTATCCATATCCCACCAATCGATGAAAACAGTTTTCCTCTAAATGGAGGTGGATCTTTTGTTCTGAAAGATAAAATGCTGCCTTGATTTACTTGATGATGTATGTTTGCCAGTAAGAGCAAAGGAGAAGTTCTTTCTTGAAAACATCTGAAAGTGTCATGATGGTTGAGGTACAAAGATTTTAGGTACAGACTAAAGACAATTCTTTGAGTCTGAAATATATTTAAGGCTCTCTTTCACTCTTGAAACCTTCAGAGAATGCATGCCAATTAAGGTGAAAGGAATCATTCCTTAAGGAGGCTCTATCTAAAACACGTATATTCAAGTACCAGGCCCCTCTTCACCTGTTTATTGAAGGGGAATGTGTTGTCTTTTCTGCTCCCATTCAACTTCTAGACCTAGAATATCCAGCTCGGAGAGAGAGCCACAGGGCAAGGCTAGGTTGCCCATCTTCTAGCACCCTATCAAAACCCAAACCTGGGTAAGCTGGTGAAGTCCCTGCTGTGAAAGAAAATCACCAACCCTTCTCAGGATCAAAAGAAGCCACTTCAATGGTAAGTGACAAGAACCCTAGTATTAATTTTGGGATAACTGTTATGGGTGAAACTTCTTCCTGAAGTCCTGTAATAGATTGTGTTGGCATTAAAGAAGAGTAAAGAACATCTTCCAGCAGAGTATTTTCTTCACTGAAATGCAAGACTAGTGGTAGGACTCTAAATGTTCACTTTTTAAATAAATTAGATTTGAAAGTCAAGTCCCCAGTGTACACACAAAGAAAAATAGAGCTCCTATTGCAGTAAAAATCTAAGCAGGAAAAGCAAGCTGTTTCCAGAACTTACTGATGGCTTTCTCAGTTTAAATCTTACTGATACTTTAATTTCAGATAGTGTAAATAATGCTTTTTTAGTGGTGACTGAATTCTTTTTGAGATTTAATTTAATCAGAGCAACACAGGCAGTGGATTCTTTGCCAGAAGTTATGTTAAAAAAAAGGAAGGAAAATAGGGGTTTGGAAATAGTAAATTTTTTATTATTATTTTTATTTTCTTTAGAGGTTTGAGGGAGATATACTACTTCTCATTCTGTATGCTGTAAGCCAGAAGGCTCCTACCTAGGGAGGAACTTAACCTGCATTTTCCAAGTATTTGATAGTAACAAAAACATATATTCTTGCCCTTAGAATAACAAGTAAAATACTTTTTAAAAATAAATCCCATGGTGGACACTGCCTTTGGAAATCTCTTATGTCTACAAGTTTTGATAGTACTTAAAATTTTTCTTACATTAAAACAAGTGATGACAGTACTTGGTGTATGGCTCCTATAAAAGCTGTTGTTTCACAAAAAATCCACAGTAGAAAATACGGCTTTTTCAACCTATAAAATAATTTTCTACTAGAGTAAAAATACAAAGAGAATACTTTCCTCTTTTTTGTTAACAGATAAATCTTTCTCTAGACTTTTTCCATGGGTATCGTAGCACTTTGACAATAAACTGAACTGACAGACATTTTCTTGCTTCCCTATGCCTGTTCACTTTTCTTAAGATTCTCTGTGGAATTGCTAAAAAGTACTCCTTCAGGATTACTTCTCATTTTACCACCAAAGTTTAGAGATAATAAAATGAAGTTATATTATTAAGGTTAAACTTTGTAAATCCTTTGTGGAAGAAAGAGTGTCGTGAGTCATAACTATTTTTAAGAACCAGTGTTTGACTTTTTATTCAGAAGTGATTGAATAATGTGCTTTAGTCCACTCAGTAAAACTGATGAGACTATCAGAAATCATGAACAAGATAGCTAAGAAGCAAGACAGCAATTCAGAGATGGAAAAATGACAAGTACAAGTGAGACAGAGATACACACTATGCCTATAGCTTTGCCTGGAAGCTGAAAAAATGTCCAGGACAAAAATATTGAATAGAAATTCTGCCAGCATCACTTGTGGCTATTACTGTCATGCTGATAAAAATTACTGTTGTAATTGGATGTAAGGGACTTAAAATGAAGTCTACAATGAGAGCTTTTTAAAGATTTAATATTTTAATTTGTTTTCTAATGTTTCTACTATACATGCAAAAGGTATCCACAATACTAGTGTGTGAAAGGTGTGTAACTTTACTGCAAAACATTCTGAAAATACATAAATACGCATTTATACCAGAACCAACATCTAGTTCAGAGAGTTTGGAAAAATACTTAAATGAGATGGAATGAACAATCGAGAAAGAGCTAGGGAAAAGGTGGAAAGAGCTTGCCATCTTGCCATGATAATTGCCCCACTTCATAGGAGAAGAACTAACACTCTATAAAAATTGGTTACCTTTCTGTCTGACTGGTGTTAGCTCTAAAGCACTTTCACATTCAAGTGAAATGAGAGAGACTAATGAGTCATAGAAATCAACAAGTATTTAATTAATCTTTTGCATGTTCTTGTGGCGTGTTATATCACATAAAGCCATATGAATATTCACCTTGATTTGTTGTTTTCAAAGAAGAAAAGTTTTAAAACCTGAAAAATTTGCTAAATTATTTGAAAATTTCAAAGTTTTTCAGTGACTACATCAGTGTTTAGACAGTAGATTCTGGGAGTGCTTGGAATAAGATTATTGGTTTAGGAAATTCTCTTGATACAAAGGAAACTCTGAGATTGTATTCTTAATGCAACTTCACAAAGAAGCCACACCTTTCTAGGTTAAATGATGTGTAGCATTTCAGTCTGTGTCTTTAAGTCAGCATGGAAACTCATTTTGCAAACTACTGTAGCTTTATACACCAGTTTTTGGGTTTGTTTCTCTTCACCAACAAATGTGCCAGAACTGATGGTGGTTTTGTTTCCTTCTTTCCTCTCTTCTTCCACAATCCTGTCCATTTTTCAGAAAGTGTGACCAGCTGTATATTAGAGCTAGGACAAAATGCATTAATGTAGGACAAAAGTAAATGTTACCTCCTCATCACAGTAAGAAAACTTATTTAATGTTTTATCACATACTTTCAGACTCGACACATTTTGCAGATTCATTTCAATGTCTGTTTTTTAATGTATTTGATGGTTTAAGGCTAAAGCTAATTCCATGAGTTCTTATGCTGGATTTACTATTCTGTTTTGAAATATTTATTAAGATATGTTATGTTTTGGCATTTTTCCCCCACAAAGACTTGTATGAAATTCTTTCTTCTAATTTAGTGTCACTGTAGTTCACATGACAAATATTAACAACTTGCCAACCTTTTCTTATACATTATTGAAGTTGAACATAGTCCTTTGTGCCCTAAATTTAAATAAATTTAAATAAATTTCCCATTGGAAGGGAATTACTTAAAGCAGTTTGGTGGTACTGAATGTGAATTCAGGCTTTTTAGAGCCTTGAGTTGGCCCAACTAAAGGAAATGTGTGTGGATGGGGAAAAAGCATACTAAATTCATGCTGACATGGATTTTCTTTCTGTAAGGGCTGTGAACAGTTAGTGAGTGTGGTTAGTAATTATGAGGATAGGCAGGAGTGTACTCTCAGATGATATTTTAAATGTAGTAGTTGAGAGGTATAAAATGTAGCTGAAGTGATGCTGGTTTTAAGAACTAAATAATTCTTCTCTTAGCAAAAACAGTTTTAAGTGGCTCCCTAGTATTACTTTTTTATCTCATAACATGTTTTACTGTTTCTTTCAGATACAATGCTCACAGGTTTTTGTTTTCTTGTTTTCCTTTAAATTGCTTGATATTTTTCTCCAAATTTATTGACCTTGTTATTAAAAAAAAATCAAGTATGTTTACCTCTTGAAAAAATGAGACAATCCGTACCTCCTTGCACCTAGTTTCATCTTCACAGGACATCAACATAACATCCTGCATTCATGGAGGTTGTGTAGGTAGAAGAGCTTACTTCATGAAGTATCCTGTACATATTCAGAAGCTGGAAGTAACTAAAATGTTCATGGGTGGGTGTCATGTTAGGACCAATCAGTGAATCCCCTTGTAAAAAATCCCATCTACTAGGGTAGGTTAGTGCTATTCTCTCCTGTTTCTTTATTTAGTATTTTGCCATGACACATGTACTAGATTGGTGGATATGGATACAAGAGCAACAAACTTAACCTTAGATCCTTGCTGTAAATGTTTTAAAATGGTGTTTTATTACAGTAGTAACACTATGCTGTGTTGCTGTCTATAGGGAATCTAACTTAAAAACATGAGCAGTTACAGTCTATTACTTGATAATTTTCTCAAGTTTCTGCAGCAAAGGCAAAAGCTCACTTTATTTTCTGCAGGTTTATGTTGGGTTTTTTTGTTGTTTGTTTGTTTGTTTTTAATTTAGCTGGAAGAAAAGTACCTTGGCTGTGTTGAGTACGAAATTGAAATGCCCATCCCGTGCAAAAGTCTTACGTGCTTGAAGCTGCATGTTTATCTTGGACCATTGCTACATGTGATCTGTGTGTGCTTAAGTTTATTCTGTAGCACGTGTTTGTTTAACCAGAGATTTTCTACTGCTATGTTATCTGTAATGGGAACTCTGAATTTCTCTTCTTGGCTGTTGGTTCTCTTGTAATCAAGATAGCAGATTCAGCTGAAGAACCTGAAGTGACTAAACTTTTCCAGATAGTTCTAGCCCTTTTTCCATTATTTTTATTATCTGATGTGTGAAATAGGTTTTTTTTTTTCATTTTATTCATATAATGCTCTATAAAACCACCCTGGTCACATGGTAGAGGTGAACAAACATTAAAGAGCACTTAGCAATTCTTAGTTCTATTTCAGCTTGTAAATAAACAAAATATTTAAGTGAAATAGTAGCTATTCTTGATAGTTGTATTATGTTTTTCAATACTGCATGTTAAAGCAATAAACAATTTTATTTTTATCAGTATTAGTGAAAGATAACTCCATGTAACACAGAATGAAGTGCAATATCCTGTCTGTTTTGATACCCCAGATGCAATAGGATTAAAGGAAACTTTCTGGATATAGCGACAAATAGTACTAAAAGAATTGGGGTTTGATTGTTTAAAAATGGAACTTGACCTAATATGGTTGATACTAATTTTCTACTGTAAGACTAACACGTTTGTGATGCGCATGCTAGGTATTCTTAATAGCGAATCCATCCTTGTATTTGCAGAACCTTTGTATTTAAGTCATTTACAAATCAATTGATGGGGTCTCATATACTTGAGTAAAACCAATCTAAACTTTACTGATTTTTGAAAATTACTTAGTCAAGTTGGCAGGAAGAATTTTCAGAATTATGCTTCAGTATGTGTTTGAACATTGTCTCTTATTACTGGATTGGATAAATACAAGAAAATGGTACATATTTTTATCAGCTCTTTTGGATTTAGGGGTATAATCAAAATCAAATTCAGGGATCTGGGAAAAAGTCTTGCTGCATCACTAATGAGATCTGTGTTTCATGGCAGTGTGGGAGGAGCAAGGTTCACTGTTCTAGTCCATGAAAAGTCCATGGTGCTCTGCTAAGCAGGAAAGCAGTATGCTTTTCTTGTATTTCTGGTTTATCTGGTATGAGTCACTGTTCATACCCTAAAACATGAATCAGTTATTTTTTAATAATTCTATGAGAAGCACAAATGAAGAGAGATTGGCTTTTAAACAGGCATGTTGCTGTTACAGAGACCATTTATCACCTTTTCCTCCCATTTCTTCTACCTGCTTTTACCTTTCTGGATAACATGTGACTGTTCCTGAACTGGCTAGCAGACCAGTTCAGGCCAGCTGGGGGGCGGGGCAGGNCTTTTACCTTTCTGGATAACATGTTCCTGAACAGTTCAGGCCAGCCGGGTGGCGGGGCAGGGGGGTGAGCATTGCATGGCCAGGTGAGCTGATTAGACCTCATTTTTCATCTGACATGGATTTAAAAAGTCTTCAGAAATTACATGTAACCTAGTCCATAAAGTTTTTAGTTTGGTGTGGGAAATGAGTCTCTCAGGAAGACCACTTGTTAACAGGCTGGGTTGAAGCAAGCTGAAAAACTATGTGGAAGGAGAAGGTATTTTTTGAAGCAAGTGGAGTAATAAATGAACAGCTGTTTTGGTCATGAGCTTTGTGTCTTCACAAAACTGCTGATAGCATGGAGGGAGCACAGTCTAGACAATTTCAAGTGCCTATAGACAGAGTTGGTCTCTAGTGCTTAACCCATCTTATTCTTACAAGTGTATTAAGAAGTTGCTTCTGTCTTTATTTGCACTTTGTGCTCTTTGGGTTGCAAGCTGCAGAGCTAAATGACAAATTATCTAAAGCTTTTACTGTATTAGGAAAGACTACTGTAGATTTTTGTCCTGAGCTCATGTATAGAGTATTTTGTGTCTGGGGAATGTTTCATGGGGTTTTGCTGTGTCTTGTATTCCTTGGACAGTTTGGTGTTTCTCCTTGTTTTGAGAGGGTGTGACCGGTGTATTCATGAGCTTTTAGGGAGGTTTCTAGTAGAAGAAACAGGATTATCTGGTAATAAATTTGGTAGGTTTCAGAGGAGCATTTGAGAAGATAAGTTGTGAAAGCTGTGGGGGTGAGCAGGCAGGCAGGGAGGCCATCCTAATTTTTTTTGGACTAACTAGGATAAGGTCCTGTGTTAAGATTTAACACTGCATTTTGGAAAAGTACCATATTTGTTCTCTCCCTGCCCCCTTCCCCTTCACTTTTTAAGCCCACAAAAGTACTTTGCTCAAACTTTCAAATTAAATTGATATGGTACTGCTTGGTTTAAACTGTAGGCAGTCTGAAATGAAAACTATAGCATAAACTGCCTGATTGACCTGTATGTGGAATGTAGAAAATGTAGCGAAGGAAATGATAACTTATGAAATGAGACTTGCTTCTTCAGCAGATTGAGCAGTGTCTTGGATTTCATTTTTTTCCCAGCATTTAGCTTTGTCTGATGTATTTCTAGATCTTTCTGTGTTCATCTGGAATTATTTCAACCGTGGTTCAAACTGGTCTATCTTCACCTTCTCAGTTTTGTGCAACAAGGCAATTTATCCTTACTCTGCTTCCATCTCCCTTTTTTCTCTTAAATTAACCAGTGCTGTTTGTAGCTTTCT
>VXBU01001332.1:99260-138672 GCA_013400315.1 Bombycilla garrulus | reverse complement strand
CCCCCCCCCCAGATTTGGAAGATAAAACATGGGCTATTGACCATAAGAAATGCATGAGAAAGAATCATGCAGTAGTTGTTTAAATATTCTGGGGTCTATCTGGACTAGTCCAAAGAAAGAAGCATTGGGGTATTTTCAAGATCAAGCATCCCATCTTGGAGGGAAAAATATACTTCCAGCAAAAAAACTTCCAATTTCCTGATTTATTGATGGCAGCACTCTAGTTCAGAAAGTCAGCCAAGCCTTACAGACTTCATCCCTAAGCTGTGAAAGCTGCCAACTTTACTGTAGCTGAAAAAATATTGATTTGAATGTTGTCAGGTGTTGTACTGGGATTTGCTAATGCTAGCCAAGCAAAAAGAAAAATTCTTTTCCATTGACAGTCAGCCATAAAGTTCATAAAATGGCTGCATGTGTTTGAAGTTCTTTAGAAAAATTCATTCCTTCTGGATGCTGTTTGAGATGCATTGGACTTTAATACTGCCAGATAAAGTTTATGAACTCTTTCATGCAACAACAAGGATATTAGGTTTTTAGTAATTTCTTTTTTTTCAAAGAAAACCGTAAATCCTTTCTATGAGCTACTTTGTAACCTCTCTTCTTACATATAAAGTGCTTGGGGAAGATGTATGGTTATTCACTCAAGGAATTTTTTTTTTACAAAATGGTAAATTTTATTATGGTATTAATAGCTGAAGCAGTAACAGGCTTCAGAGATTTAAAAAATGACAGAAAATAAGTGTTGTGGAGATTATATGCAGCTTTAGCAATAAAGTACTGGCCTATACATTTTTCCTTTGGTACTTTATGCAGTGACAGAACACTTAGAGTCCTGCAACTTGTGTGATAAACTTAGGTGCACTGAAATGCAGTTGTATAACTTCCATTTACTGACGAAAATGAGATGTTTCTGAGATGACAAATCTTTTTTTTTTTTTTTTTTTTTGTTTTTGGTTTGTTAAAAAACNAAAAACTGAATTAATAAATTCCTTTTTGGGGAAAAGTGGATTGGGCTCAAGGTGGAAAATAAGAGGTAGAGAAAAATGAGTCTTTAAAAAGACCCTAACTGATAGAAAATGGAAGGGTGATACTAGGAAGTGAAACTTGTCAATGTTTATTCAAAAGCCTGGGTATTGCTCACTGTTGATAAGCATACTGTTTTAGTGACGTTTGTACCATATGGCTTAAGGTGTCTTTGGACGAATCTACTTGCTTGCAGTTAAGAAGGTGATGTTTTGAAGCTTTCTCTGTTTTGCATAATACATAATTATAACTGCTTAAGGGTTTTTTCCAGTGGTCCATGATGTGGCAGAAAAAACAGATTAATTTCAAAGTAATGTCTTAATACAAACATTTAAATTATGTATGCTAATCATTCTTCATTATATAAGGGAAGATGTGAAAAATATTTTTCTGTCTTTATCTGGACTGGCTTTTCTTAAAAATCCTAATTTGAAATGTGTCCCCTCTTTCTTTTTTTCTTCTTCCCCTTAGATTTGAGTTCTGTGAACCTGCCTTTGTGGTTGGTAATTGTTTGGAAATAGCCTCAGACAGTCATCAATATGACCGGATTTACTGTGGAGCTGGAGTCCAGAAAGACCATGAAAACTACATGAAAATTTTATTGAAAGTTGGAGGCATTTTAGTAATGCCTATAGAAGATCAGGTGACTTAGTGACAATTTCCCCTTTTTATCATCTAGTGTGAGAAATACGTTATTTAAAGAATGCATTTGAATATATATTTGACTAAGTTAATGTTCAACTAACAATATCTTGATTTGATGTACTGTTGCAGTTAAGCAGATACTAATCTTTTTAATGAAGTTTTGAACGTTTTCCCTTTAAATTTGTAGGAAAGTATCAATATTCTGCTTTTAACAAAGTCTGTTTCATACTATTTCCTGTGTATTATACCAGAACTGTTTTGAAGTCTCCGTCATACAGACATTTTTGGTCAGCATTTCAAAACAAATATACCACTTCAAAACCAGGAGAGTTGATTTTAAAGAATACAAAATAACTATGAGTAGTGGGGCATTGCAAGGGGAGGAAAAAAACAAAGGAAAAATCTGTCTGTATTTGCAGCAGTTTTCAGTGTTGCTTTTCCATGTTAGATTTAACACTTTTCAGACAGGGTCATATTATTTTAATAATACTTCGCACTTTTATCACTTTTCATTCTTAGACCTCAAAAGGCTTCTCAATGGTAAGTATTATTCTCCCTGTTTTACTAATAGGGAAATTGAAAGGCACATCATGTGACTGAAGTCTATGTCCTCCTAAATACAGATAGTTACTAAAATGCTTGTTGATAAGCATGTTAGTTTCTTTACTTTCAAAAGAGAATTTTCCTGTTACTGATCTGCTTTCTTAAAATACCAAAGAGATATAAGCATAGCATGCATCATTCTGTTTAATAAATAATTTCATTATTTATTCAGCTAAGTTACTGTCACTTGAAATTGATGGAATCCAACTTAAAAGTAGTCACAATTAAGGAGAGAAATTAAAACTGACTATTTTAACCTTATATACAAATGGGTAGGGGCTTAGCACATGTAATATGAGGAGCAGCTACAAGATCTGAGATAATCTAGCTTGCTGAAAAACGCCAAGGAAATGTTTAATTCCTGTTGCCTTTCTGAAGGGGTGAGAATTTACCTGGTAGATAGGAGTCCAGTTCTCCTCACAGGTGCACAGCATACTGAAAGAGCGTTACAAATTGGCAGCAAGGGAGCTTTCTGCCTCCGAATAAGGAAGACAGTTTTTCATAGTAAGAATGGTTGAACACTACAGCAGGTTGCCCAGACAGGTGGGGAATCTCAGTCCTAGATCTTTTTTCACTTAGTCAGGAAAGCTTCTGATTTAACTTTGAAGTTGGCCCTGTCTAAGGTGGAGGGTAGGACTCCAGAGGTTGCTTCCAAGCTAAAGTATTCTATGATCTTTTGGAAAAATGAGAAAAAACCAAAATTTACCTTAGTTTTTACCTTAGGGCCTTAGTTTTTCAGCTGCATTTCTTCTCATTACCAAAGACTAAGTACTACCACTAGAGTCAGTACTCTAGTGACCAAATGATATTTTAAGGATTACCAAACTCCTTTCTGTTCATAAAACAGCCTTAATTCATTAATTTGGAAGCAAAACAAAATAGCAGTGTGTTTGAAACCAATCTGAATAGTATTGACTATGACAAAATTATAACCACTGATTCATTTTGGTTTTGTTTTGCAGCTAACACAGATCTTGAGAACAGGACAGAACACGTGGGAAAGCAAGAATATCCTTGCTGTTTCATTTGCTCCACTAGTGCAACCAAACAGAAATGACAACGGCAAACATGACACTGTAGGACTGCGTAAGTTTGTGTTCCCTCCCTTTGGCTTGCAGGGGTGTTCCAGTGCCTCATGTTGGAGGTCTGGAAGTTGAGAGGCTGTGCTGTGGAAATATTCCACTTAGCAAACCAGTAGCTCAATGATACGTTTTTGTGCTCCTGGTGCATGGTCTGTGTTGCTTCACAGTTAATATTCTGAATTTAAGTGATAGAATGTTTCCAGCTTGTTCATTGGGATTAGCTTTCTAGCTGCAATGTTTTGAGCAGAGGTTGTAAAGGTACATAGAAAGCCTTTGGAAGTACACCTGTTGCCAAATGGTAAGATAGGATGATAACAGGAAGGAGAAAAAGCTGACAGAGAATCATAGAGTTGAAATTTTCTGTCAGAGTTGTCAGGGCTAGGAGTAGAGCACAGAGTACTGTGGTATGCATGTGGGAAATTAAATAAACCCTACAAAGAGCCTAAAACAATGTTTTAACTGTGAAGCTGGTATAAGCTTATAGTCCAGGATGTCCTATCAGCTTGCCTGTAACTGCTGATCTGGCTAATTTCGAGTGTGTGTGAGCTTGCTTTGATAGGCACTTCTATGTTTTTTATGCAAAGTATAGAAGATAATTTCCTTTATGTAATTTATTCCTCTGCAGACATAATTAGTTTTTGTTGTTTTGATGCTTGTTTTTGAGCCCTCAAAAGTAATTTCCTGACATTAGTTTACTAATTCAAGATAATTTTTTCCTCTGTTCCATTGTAATACATAGGTTGTGTCATACCTATGCAGAGGTGGCTAGACAAACTTTATCATGATTTTATACAGTCTAACTCCTTAGAACAAAAGATGATTTTCTACCAGCATTCCTAAATTTTCAGGATGAGGAGTGCAGACTGTAGACATTCAGAGCTGAATGGTAGTACAAGAAAGGTGTTTTCTGTGTTATAATTTCAAAATGAATTTTTCAAGTGAGAAGAGGAAAAACTAACCAAATGTGGTATTGTTCACATTTGAAAGAAAAATATATTAGAGGCTTTAAGTTACACTGTAAAATGAGATCAGTGAGATAGGCTTCTTTCTATTGCTCAGGCAGATCTGGTTTTATTTAAAAACTTAAAGCAGAAGTGTTCTTGTGGGTGTGCTGGGTGTACATGGAAGGGGTGAGGGATGTAGAAAGGAGCATGCTGAAGCTCAACAAATAAATTTTTAGCTAAGTTCTCTTTTATAGTAACATTGTCTATTTGTTTCAAATCCACAGGCCTATAATTTATCTTAAAAGTTCATAGTAGTTTAGTGCACATGCTTCTTCTGTAAACTTTAGCCAGAGGTTGCAGATGTCACTACCAAGTGCCATAGTCTGTGCCATACTTTGGACAACCCTTGAATGCTTTTTGACACATAGGTAGTGTAATATATAGACTAAAATAACTCTCATATTTAAAAATACCTGTCAGCTATGCTCAAAGTAGAGTAGTTTTTTTGTAGAAAACTATGCAGGTGGTGTTAAAAGGTTCATTTTATCAATGTAGTTATTGATTATATGGTTAGGGTGAAGTTCACTGATAGTAGACAAATGGAAATACATGGACGGTAAATATCCAAAATTTTCCATCCTGATCCTCTCATTAAAAAATGCTTGCATTTGCTACAATTGGCATACAATCTGCAGTCATGTTTTGTTTCACCTGAACCTATAAACGTGTTATGGACAGTTAGATAGGGTTTTGTTCTTGAATTTTGAGCTGATTCTATACTAAGGAAGTGGGACTAAATGGGACTCTTTTCTCCCCTCTCTTTGGCATGACCTGAAATCAGTATTGTCAGTCTTACTATCCTTTCTTTCTCAGATAAAACAATTAGTCTGCAGCTGAAGTTATTGTATGTAGCACTAGATCTTGTTTAAAATACATCGGGAGGTTTTATAGAGGAATGGGTTTTCTGGGAATATAATTTTTGAAATTATTTCTTCAGTAACTTCTTTCTTGCTGCAGTCCCCTTTAATATTATGGTATTCTGTACAGGAAGGAAAGTGATAAGTAAGAAAGTTGAACAAGCTTCAGCTTTTCTGGTTTTGTTTTCCTTGGAACTAGCTATTCATAGCTCATCTAGGGCAGGTATCTAGCAGCCGTGTATCTAGATTTTATCATCACCTGGCTGTCACTGGAAAATGTAAAATTTTGGATTTTTCTTACTTGTCAGTTCGGGTTTTTCTCCCTTTAGGGCTTGAGTAATTTTGATTCCTCTTCTGCTGCAAAGATACAGGTGGCTTATCTGGTTCGTCACCTGTGAATTAGACATGTCCCTCCCTCATATGTTAGATTCAGTAGAAAGTGGGCAGAGGAAAGGCACTTGCACAAGGGTACAAAGGTAGAAATTCTTTTCCCACAACAGAATCTTAACCGTGGTAGCAGTAGGTGCCAAGGCATGGCAGGTGCTAAAAGGTGACTGTACGTGTTCTATAATTTCTTAGATTTATTTTAGTGATCTGTTCATGCTTTCTACATTTCTTGCACATCTGTCAAAAGACCTCTGTTTCCTGGACTGTGCCACAAGATTTGTCAAGGCGATACTATCTGACTTTGTGGCGTTTGCGTATTGTATCATTTACTAAAATTTCAATTGAGTTGTTTTTGAACACTAGTCTCGCTGCCTTGCAGCTAGTTTGGTTTTTTTTTTGCTAGAGGGACATTTCACTTGGTATAACTTACTTTTCTTTCATTTTAGCTCCATGTGCTGTTAGGAACCTTCAGGACCTAGCTCGAATATATATCAGACGCACTCTTAGAAACTTCATAAACGAGGAGATGAAAGCCAAGGGTATTGCTCAGAAGGCTCCTCCGAAACGCAAACGCAGGAGATGTCGTAGACGCAGGATTAACACCTATGTGTTTGTTGGTAATCAGCTCATTCCTCAGCCTCTAGATAGTGAAGAAGATGAAAGAATGGAAGATGATAACAAAGAGGAGGAGGATAAAGATCACAGTGAGGCCTTGAAGCCAGAAGAGCCTCCTCGAAATCTGTTGAGAGAGAAAATTATGAGTCTACCATTACCCGAATCTTTAAAAGCGTACTTGACCTATTACAGAGAAAAATAACTTGTTTTAAGTAGAAATAATGCCTACTGATAGTTCCTTTATTCTTGAAAATGTAGCATTTATTAAGAAGTAGGTGGACAAATTATTAGTCTTTCATCAAGACTGAAGTACAGCGATAAATGGTAACTTGTCTCTATCTTCTCAAGGAAGACTTGCATTCGACAGTAGAATCCCTTTTAAAAAGTCTATTTTTCTTTAAATTTTGAAAATACTGTTTTAACTCTGATAGAAATATATATTCCATTATGCAGCACTAATCAATATTTTGCATGGTAAGTCTTTTTTGGATCCCTAACAGATTTGTATTGATGAAAGGATGAGTGAAATTTTATATATGCTAAATAATTGGTTAAACATGTGCATCTGACTTGATGAGCAATTTGTCTGTATTTATTACTATTAGGGAAACATTTTAAACATGCAGACACTTATCCTCTAATGTCCAAATCAGACCCTCTTAAAGTTTATTTTACTATGGCTTTGTTGCAATCATTATTACTATGTTGGTATAGATGTATTCCAACAACACAAGTGCAATAAATGTATACAGACACTGAATGAGCTGGCTTTAGTGAAATACGAAAATACAAGTCCTGAAATTTCAGATGACCCTGCTACTTCTGCGTTTATCTTTTGCCAAAAGATCTTGGACAACTAACAGCTTCTCTCAGAGCCTTAAAGAAACACCATGTTGAATAAGAAGCAAGGCAATGCTTACTTCAGCTCTGCTTATTCTTCACTCCATTCTACACTGTCAGTATTTCTAACTAGAGGCAATTCCTCATTTGTGGGAAGTATAGGACAGTACATTTTGTTTATTTCTAAAGCTCACAGCATTGAGTCAAAAAGTTTGGTAATTCAAGATTGTAATTTAGATTTCAGTCATCTATATTTACTGCTTTTAAGTAGAGGTAGAATTTCAACAAAGTTTAGTTTGTACTGCTTATTGAGATAGCTATAATAGTAGAAGTTAGAATTTGTTCAGCAAATGCACTTTAGTAAGTGAATTTTATACTTAACATGCATCTCTAAGAAGGTAGACTTGTGCCAGCCTATATTTTGTTTCTGAGCATGGCTCTTAGCACAAAAATATTTATAAAATCATATGCATCTTTTGGAAACCTAAGAGTAGCAGTGCAACTGTGGGGACCCACAATAGTGCTGATTTAAATTCCTTCAATGATTTTTCCTCTTCTAGTTGTGAAGTTATTTGCAGTTCTCATTTTTAACTTTGCTTTTACCATCTTAATTTCTTCATTCTGTTGTAACATAACCATGATGTTTAACCATTTATTAAGAACTTGGCATGATATGTATTAAAAACCACCATCATGGGCAATGTATGCTTGCTAGACCCAATGAAAAAACATTCCCATTGAAATACCCCCATGGTACATTTTATAATACTGGTGACACTTCTTTTTGTGTAAAACAATGAACAACATAATCCCATATTTCTAAAGCAGTTAATGTTCTTATTCCAAATATTTATAACCAGCTAGTATTCAAATGGTCTAGCAGTCCAATATTTACTTCAAAATACATTAGCATTTTGTTGCATCTGAGAAGGAAGGTCAGACACAATCCCATGACACTGACTCTTTTTGGTGCATTTCATGCTGTAGTCCCTGTTTTTAAGGTACATCATAGTAATGTTTAAATGGAATTTCATGAAGGCCTGTTGTACCAGCATGTGGAGTTACTTTCCGCAATATATTTACCGTATAAGTAAGAAAAAGTATTTGAAATAAATATTCTGACTTTATTTTAAAAGCAGGAAAACCTTATAAGAAATAGTTTTCCAAAATAATGATACTAATAAAGTAATTGTGATGCTTCAGCTATAAGAATTGAACATAATCTTGTTTTAAATGGGTTATTTTAGATGGAGGTTAAATAATCTGAAGTTTGAGATGCTTGTCTCTTTTCTTGGAATCTACATCCATGAGCTCAAGAAGGAAATTACTAAATATTCCTTAAGTACTTCAAGAACTTTTACAGGATGCTTTTTGAGAATAAACTTCTGCATTCTTTCATGCCTGTATACTTGGAAAAATGGACAGTGGATGACTTGTCATGAATCTTCAGTATGTAAGTTTTTTTTGGAGTCACTGAAAGAGAATGTTTCCTCTGTGTTTTATATGTGGATTTATTTTACACTCTTGAATTTATATTTACATAAATAAAAAGGTAGAAACGCAAAATTAATTAAAATTTAATTTTTGCCATCTCACTTGATGATGGGGACATTGTTGCAATAAAATGGTTTTTTGTGGTTTCTGCTTGCTTGAATTTCTGTGTTTCTGTGGAAGTATTTTCAGCTGTTTGGAAATTCAGGTACCAGTTGTTTCATAGTTAAGTCAGTAATCTCTTAATAAAGGCTGTTCTTGAATTTCAGAAGTATATATTCTTGCTAAATTATGAATTTTTGCCAAGGTTGAAAGATAGATGTTATTCATGACACAGGGAAAGCTATTTTTGTCCCAGCACTACTTTTGAAGTACTCATTTGGAGAGTTTCCTCTGGAGAGCCCAGAAGCTAAACTTGAGCTATACACTGAAAAACAGTTCCATGTTTGGGTTTTTTTTCCTAAATATTGATTTTTTTTTTTTTTTTAAATCCTCAACTGAGCATCTATCTGGGTCAAAACAAATAAGGAAGGACTTGGAGGTAAGAGCTTCTCACTACTTGGGTAGTAAGCAACCAGTGAGTCACACTTCCTACTGCAACTCCTTCTTGATGCAGCTTTATTTTATTGCAGTGTTGTAATTGTGATCACTGTAAGGAGAGGGGTGTGATGAACTGGAACTTCAGGGGGGTTTGTCTTCTTTGGTCTGGACAAGGGCCCAAGACCAGTGCAGTCTTTTTCAAAAGTTGTGAATTTTTAATCCCATGTCATTCAGGAAAAACTGAGCAGCTGCCTCCGAAAAACTTGAAAAGAGCAGTTTTCATTGCAGCGAGCCTGAACAGTTGTGCTTGGCTGAGCCCTTGGTTGCTTGTTCAGGTGCTGGTTACTTAAGTCTGTTTTCCTTTTCTTTTATTTTTTTTAAATCCTGTATTTTTTCTCTAAACTACTTTTTAAAATGCATTTTTGCCTGTCAGCTTGAAAACAAATAGGGAATGTAATCAAATGTGCTATTTTCTGATTAAAGCTGTTTTAGCTCATTAAATATTTATCCATATGTCCTCAAGAGTCTCTCCTTCCATCATTCATGTAATTGAGTAAAACTGAAGGCTTTGTGATTTACTAACCGGTTATAAAAGATAAAGGAGTGGTGTTCTGTGTTCTTCTCAGAGGTGTATATACTGAACTTTTAATGAGCTGCTATTTATTTTGAAAACACTTGAATTATTTATGGGGCATTTTCCATAAACTTGTTCTGAGGAGGTCATTGAAGTGTAACTGGAACAATGAGGCTTTAAAGGTACGTGGTTTTTGACATTTTTTAGTAAAACAGCTTAAGTGAAATCTAGATGACTGGCTTGATCAGTGCCTGTCTCTTCTGTAGCTTCACAGTGTACTTGTCAACTTGTTGAATTGCTGTGTCCAAGTATAAAGCTGGCTTGTTTAGCCACAAGGCTTGAACCATCTTTATGGTCAGTATGGAAGCAAGAATCTAATGCTAATTTATCAGTGCTTATCAGCATTATGGTAACGTTTTCTTTCTAGAGTTTTATGTCGTTCTTTGTATTCTGTGATGCTGTAAAGAGAATTGTCAGGGGAGCAGGGGAAACTTGCACATCCTTTTTAAAGCTCTGTCCTCTTCTACTGTAAGCAAGGAGTCTGTGACTCGTTAGGATATTTTGCAAAAAATTTCTGTGCTATAAAGAAGCTAAGGCACTGCATTGTTTTGTCACTTTTTCTTCATACATTCATGACTAGCCATGATTTTAGCATAAAGAGAAAACAGCAAAACTGTAAGTATCAGTACATGCTTAATACTGGCAGATTTTATTTTATAAGCATTTCCTTTCCATTTTGATAGCCATTTTTATCCTGGCTGAAAATAGTTCATTAGGGTTTCCTGCTGCTCTACTGCTTCCATGGATGCATTCCATAGATCATCTTCATAAACTGAAAAATATTCCTTGCAGGCAAATAGATTTGAAGAGTTAAATTGCAGTTCTTTATGTTACAGTAATGCAACTAAAACTGTAGCACATGCTCTTCAGTTCTGATCCTCCTCTTTGGAGTTATGCTCAATCTCCCTTTGTTTCCCTTGAGTTTTAGATCCACAGCTGGGGAGGGCAACACAGTGTTCTGCACCTCTGCCATCTTTTCGTGGGCAGAATGTTTTGTTCACATTGATGGTTCCTTCTTAATCACCTGGAATTAATTTAGGAGTCATTTGTATGTTGGATAATGTGCTTTTTGCATCTTCCTTCCTTGTTCTGCATCTCCAGTTTGTATTCAGGTTATCTCTATGTGAAAATCTGCAAATGTTAGATACTGTATTTTGTTTCAAGGTTTGGGTCTGCATGTATTTGAAATTGACTGTTCTAGAGGTGTGCATAGCTCTAGAATCTGCAGCACCGAGGGCCCACATATTGATCCCTTTTGCTGCTTCCTGTGTCTCCACTTTCCTGCTCTCAGACCAGGGCTCCATTTTCTGCACTACAGCATTGTGTGAGAATGATAAATGGCTTGTTTTTTACAACAACAGTGGCGTGTTACACTCACCTATCTTGTGCCACACAAGCATGAGTGAGTGAATGGTGATGGGCAACAGGTCAACCAGAGAGACTGACGTGTCCTGCTGTGGGTGATGCCAGTACTATCCATATGAGACAGACCTACACAAGCATGAAAACAAGGTTTCATACCTTGACTCAGAGATCAAAAAGCATTTTTTTCAGGGGGTGAACAGGAATAAAGGAGGAGAGATGGATGACTTGTATGGGGAAGAAGTAATTAGTAAATAAACAGTAACAGTGATAAAAATAATCAGAGCAGTTTATATCATAAAATTGGCTGCGTATTTTGTTTCCTCTTTAAAAATCTTCCATTTCTGTAGTTTATGAGGTCTGTACAATCCATGGTCTTCGTGTATGTTACCTGGTAAGGAAGATTCTGCTCTGTGTTTTAACTACTTTAAATACCTAGTTTAAAACTTTATAACCTTATTCTTTGTCTTGGCCTTCAGTTTTTCCCTTTAAAAATGGCACAGTGTGATTTTGTGCTCTAGTTAGTAAAATCAACACTGTAAAGCATTCCTTTTGTACTCTTAGCTCCACATCTAACAAATTCTCTGCAATTGACTTTCTGTAATCTCTTAACAGTGGAGTCCTTTTTTAGATCAGCAGCCTAAAAAACTAAGGTTTTATTCGTGGCACTTTGCTTGTTTTAGCCTGTTTTTCTCAAAACTTGACATGTCTATTTTCTACACAGTCAAAAGTAGCGCATCTTAAAAAATGCTTTTTTTACCTTGCTGAAGAACTTCGCCTAAAACGTTGTGTGTAATCAAGGATACCAGAAGAGGGCAGCATTGTCTTTCGGGAACAGAGGCTGGGAGCTGGCAACTATTAGGAAAGACAAAAAATTTATGTTGATGTTTTCATAGTGAAATATTTCTTTGAGTAACTTGCTTAGATACAAACACATATTTGTAAAATGTAGAATCAGTTTCAGAAGAGTCTTTATGATTTTTTCCAAATAATTTTCTGAAATTCCTGTGTTAGGTGTACAGTATAAGAGGTTTTCTTCTGAGTTGAGCTTTAATGCAATCCGAGACCTTTGCAGAACTGATGGTGTGGGTAAAGCTTTTCATTCATAACTGCTCAAGGTGCCAGGCTGTAAAAGGGTCAGTAAGGGTTTGACTAGCTGTGTGTAATTGGGCATTCGATGTCTTCAGCTGCCACTCTTACTTTGGACTTCATCCTAATGCTTGCTTGAGACCTTACGTTGAGAACTCGGCATCTGGGCACATGAGGAAAGCACAGCTGTGCAGAAAACTGCCGTGGCTGACACACCCCAAGCCCATGCATGACTTAGAGATGTATGAGTAGTAGCTGCTGCTCCTGCTGCACAGTGCTGCTGCTCGTTTCCTGCCTGGAGCAGAGACATAGGCTGGGAGACCTGAGTTGTGAAACAAATACACATATGTTCTGAAGCCGATGGTGCTATAGCCTGGCCCCTGCAGGACATTCTCAGAGAAAGAGGTGTAACCTGAAGGAAGGTGCCTCAGAGTTGTGCTTGCTGCTCTGCTGCCCAGGGCACCCAGCAGGACTTTTATGCCCATTCTAGGTATTCAAGCTCTGCCACAAACAGATCCCAGCTCTACCTTCAGCATTTGCAACAACCAACCTCACTATCCAGCAAACTGGCAGCTTTTCAGTCCTGACAGTTTATAGTCTCTGGCAGTTGTTGATTTACTTTCTGAAAATTGGGCAAAATATGAAATGGTGGCCAAAAAAGCAAGTGTCATATTTAAGGCATAAACCAGATCTATCATGATGTTTCCACAGCTTGATCTCAGCTTTGCCAATGATGCCAGTGCTGAGATGAGCATTGGCAACCATCTTGCTCAGATGCAGTTTCAACTTTTCTTGAAAAAAAACAAAAACAGTTAAGCCAGCACATTTCTAAGCAATCGTAATAGCAGAGGAAGGGCATACTGAATACTCAGTGTTCAAAGGCCAGAGTGGAGATTTGCATGGACACAGATGTCAGGATTGTTAGCCTAAATAACGCAAAATGGTAATGAGCTATCTCCTTATGGAAACCTCTAGTGTTTCATTCCACAGCTCTTCTTTTCTACTCTCAAAATACAGATTGTGTGAATGTGTTGTAGAAAGATGTTACAGCATCATCATTTTAAGTACCTGCACTGAGTGAATTCTCCACGTTGAAGAACCAGAATTTTAGATTTGGTTTAATTCTTACTAAGTCTTTTTAATTATGATATGCAACTCCAGGACCTTATCTCTCTGAAGGAAATTTGATTTACAAATAAAGCAGACTATTTCCCCTTTGATCACAGAAGTATATATATTTTTTTTCTCTCTTTTTGTGGATAGGTAGTGCTAATGATGTGATAATAACTTGAGGTTTAAAAATAAATAAATCATATAGGCAAAGTTTCAAAATGGTGTTCAGGTATCCAGTTGCCTCTTGAGGTACCTCAGCTAAAATACTGTACTTCCCTATCTTCTCCATTTCCCACCTTCCTGGTTTGAGGTTTAATGTAACTTAATTGTCACCCAAGTCCCAACAAGGGATCTTGGAGCAGCTCTCCCCTGGTTTTCTTTGTCCTGAAAGCACAAAACGCTCCTACTGGCTTCGGAGAAGGTGAATGAAGCTGTTGGAAACAACACAAGAAATAGGTACAAGTGCTCTCACAAACCAGGAACACAAAGGTTTTCAATGGAAGTTCCCTTGTACAGGTAAGAAATCTAAATTCCATGCTGGGAGAATTTGTGGAGGTAAATGGCAACCATATTTTCCTCTCTTAGGCTTCAATATGTGGGGCTGGTTTTATTAGTTCTCAGGCCATCATGCTGTTGTGAGTCCCATAATGTCCCCACAAATTATCTCGGATGTGTGGTGGACAGGTAGCAGGACACCAGGTCTCAGTTCACCTATTTAACCCTTCTGGGGAAAAGAAGTCCTACTATGGGCTTAGCACCACAGAGCAAAACTTACATTTGCTTGGATGTGCTGCATTAGGTTCAAGTTTTATCTTTTTATTCCTCTCTCCAGAGATTATAGTGTTTGTAAGTCAATTGCCTTTAATGATGCAGCCTTGCTTTGCTGCTAAGCTGTTTGGAGATTTCAGGATCAATATTAAAAAAGAGAGATTGAAAAAGCTATTGAAAGCATTTAGTCGCAAACAAGAACGGTGAAGACACCAGCTATGTTGCTTTGACAGTTTTTAAATCTGTGTCAAAGCCATTTCCTAATTAGAACTTAGGGATATGGCTAAGAACAGATGACAAAATCTTTAATGGAAATAGCTGAACAGTAAGCTTCTCACTGTTTTGTTCTCTGATGTCCTAGAAGTAAATATTTTAGAAACATTCCCTCAGAGCAGAATAGACAGAATAGGAATTTCTGACTTGGATTTTACCTATAACATCAATGATAGTAGAACAAAAAGCAGCAGTTCTACTTAAGAGTACCTGCCAAAGATGAAGTTTGATTCTGTTCAAGTCAATAAGGACTCCACTGTTGCCTTCTGACTACAAACAGGTAAAGGGAAGCAGATGGGGGGATAAAAGATGGGGAGGGGTAGAAGATGCAGAGATGAGGGGGAAGGAAGAGCTGTGGACACCGCAAAAGAGGGTTGGGTTGAACTCAGTGCTGATTTGGCCACCAGTTCCTGCCTTATTATGGAGTCTGGCCAGCCCTTCCCTAGGCAGGGCTCACAGTACCACACCACCTCACGCCATATTTCCCTCAGGGGAGCAGAGAAAATATTAGAAAATTGTTCCTGCAGTAATTCAACTACTGAGGAAAGAAAGTGCTGACATTTGCACTTTTTTTTTCATGAGAAAGGAGCAGTACAAGCCTCTATCAGGTGAATGCTCAGCCCTTTCAGTTTCAATGAAGATAAATGGTCAGACACAATGAAATACCCTGTTCCTAGAACTGTAATATTTCAGACTTGCCTTTCAGTCCCACCTTTTCTTCAGCATCTCCTTTTAGATGAATATTCTCCCTAGCCTTTGCAGTTCCCCTGTCCCTTGGCCCCAGCCTCAATTTGGGGACCATACAGAGGGAGGAGGCCTGCTTAATGCATATGCCATGCATACCCTAAAATCTGCTGTTAAAAGAGCTGACTGGAGGTGGCGGAAGTGCTGCACTGCACTAGCTCTTTGGTATGGGGCACAACAGGAGTCTGTGAATAAATATAGATGCTCTATGCTGGAATCCAAGGGAACAATATTAATTTCCTCTGAAGGTGCCAGTCTGTTTCCATGAAAATGCAAAACTAAAAACAAAGAGCTCGTCTCCAAAATTTTCTTCAAGCTTTAAATGCTGCCTGGCAATGGGAGCATTTATCATCTGTAGGCAAGATGTCCAAAAGTTAGGGAGTACTATGCAATGCTTATGCAAAAACTCTGAGATCTAAGCTGTTTAGTGGATCTAATCATAAATTTCGAATTCTGCCAGCAGATCTGAGAAAACGGCCCATCTTAGTAAGCAGGCTGCAAGAAATCTGAGAGGAATTGAAGATTTCTTTTCTGGTCTGTAGTTTCCCATACATGTTATTAGCTCATGCCTCAGTTTACCCATTGGGAAAACATGCTTTATGTCACTTAACCCCTTTGGCAAATGCCTTTACAAAGAGAACTTCTCTGTAAAAAACATTTTGTCATTAAGATGGGACCTTACCCAGCTGGCCCTGGATCCTGCTGCAGGACAAACCAAATCAGTGACCTGCTTTCCTCCTGATTTCTTATTGGGAAGGAACAGGGAAAGGCAGCAGGAATGAGAGAGCAAAAGAGAGGGGGCTTACCTGCCCGTTCTACAGAGAATGTGATGTAGCTTTTAGGCTCTGAGTCTAGATAGCTTCTTGCTTATCACAGCCTGAGACTGACACTATCTCTGAGGAATTTTGGAAGCAGACCGTGTTCGGCAGATTACCTCTTACAAGACAGTTTGGCATCAGTAATATTGGCCCCCTTTTCCTGTAAGCGTGTGCACAGCTGAGTTTCCCAGCCCATCTTTCATTACTTCTCAGGGGACGAGAAGCTCTACCTGTGTTCCTGCTTTCCTTTTTAAAAGTCACAGAAGAACCTTGAAATTCTTGAATTTCTGAAAATATCAGAGGTGAAAGTGCAGCAGCTCCATAGATCCTAGTGCTGGCAGGACTTCTGAGCAGAATAAAAAGCAGCAGCCAGAGGACAAAAAATTTTCTGTTTAACTGAGAAGTGCTTGTTTCCTGCACCATGTGGCACAATAAAAAAGCTGCTGGATACTGTGCTAATATAAATAGTAGGTAATGTCTTCATGTCTGAGGAAGCTGAAGCATAGGGGATGACAAGCTTTAGGCAACACAGTGCAGTTGCTGCTGGAGGAGGCTGATGTCCATTTGAAGGTTTGGGATTTGCTGGGTCTTCTTGCCAGGATACCTCTTTCCTTGCTCACAAGATAAGCCTCCCACACTGTAGTTTTCAGAGCAAACACCACTGCACAGCCAGTAAGGGCAGATGGTTTTCAGCTTGATTACTTCTACTGTCATTTAGTTAAGGTTCCCGCATGTAATTTTTGTTCTCCTTATGTTTGTACATTAGAAGGGGATGCTTGGAAATGCTTGTTTTGTGGGAGTGTAATATGAACAAGGAACACTGGATAATGATTACAGCAGCATGGGATTATCAAATTACTATTATTTTAGACTGTGTGTTTGTAATTAATCAGACCTTTGAGCTTGCCATCTTCTTGTGAAATGTTTATAATCAAAATTAGTTTGATTGTAACTGATTAAAACAATTGTGGTCAAATATGCCTAGTTTTCCTGACCAATTCTGTGTGTCTGGATAGGATGATCCAAGTCAGGTGTTTGTCTTCAGGAAAGAGCTACAGCATCTCTGAGAACTTTGTAATCATTGTTCCTGTCTTTATAGCCTTGATAGGGATCTGTCTGATGCCTTTTTTTTTTTTTTTTGAGCCTGGGAAGCAGTAATGTATTAGAAGGGAGAAAAATGGAGGGCAGGGAATGACAGGGGAATGAAAGAACTTTGGGTTAGATTTGATCACAATTGAATTAATCTTCTCAAATAGAGTATATTACCTGAAGCTGTTAAGTAGTAAGCTTTATAACCACAACTCTGTGGGAAATTCCTTCAAATTCTCTGTCCTGAAGCTCAGATCAATGAAAATTTTACCCTCTCACACCCACTTACTTCTCCTGAAAAAGAAAAGAGCAATTCAGCGTCACAGCATCTATCTACAGCTGAGTGCTGGAGGTCTTAGTTAAAAAGTTAACTGTGGATTATATTGGCATTAAGTGATGAATTACAATGATTATCAGAAACATTGTTACTGTGGGTATTGTTTGAGACACTGATCATTCATGTCAAGCACACATTGCACAGTCCATGCACCAATGGACAGCTTAAAGTCAGACCTCGCTCATCACTTCAGCATGAGGGAGCCTCTTCTGTGGAAATTTCCTATGGAAATTCTGCCTGTGCCCTGATCAGTGCAATTTGCCCTGTCAGAGCCGGGCGCCTGGTGAGGTGTTGTCCACAGCTGAAAGAAATGTGGAAATGTGGAGTACAGGGAGTGGAATAGCACTGGCAAGACACTACATATGATGCAATATGGGGGAGAATGGGGGGAAAGTCTGTTGAGAAAATCACTGAAATCTTGTTTTCTCAGTAGATGCCTGTGAGCACTTTTTTGGTCAAGAGCTGTCATTTGGGAGGGCACCAGCCCCCTCCAGGCTGCTGTACAAGAGGGATCTACTACCTACCATAGTAATTATCATTGGTTCATACCTTCCACAAGAAGGAACATGCTTTTATCTTGGCATTTCTCTTTATTGTTGGTGCTGTACAATTAATCAGTGCTTTGCATTGTATTAATGTGGGATCTTGAAAGATAATCAAGGCTCTGTTCTCCATAGAAGGTGAAATACATATGGAAAATGGAAACCTCTGGGAGCAGAGAGATATATTTTAAAATATTTAAATTAACTTAATGGTAACAAAGATTTGTGATGTATGATAAGAAATATATTGAACTCCCACAGTGAGTCATTTTTCAGGCCTGTGACCTGAGAAAGAGAAGAAAAAAGTGGTAAAACCTCTGCTCTGCAACAGATCTACTTACCATAAATTAAAAAAAAATCGCCAAGCCCTGCAAACATACCCACCAGCACACTAGGTAAGGGTTTGTATGCATGTAATTGACCCTGTTTACTTTATTCATTAATATAAGCTGTAACCTTATTCTTTTCTAGTGTACAAAACTATGGCTGTTTAAATATAAGCCAAATAAAATAAAATTAAATGCAAACCCACATTTACTCATAATTTTATCCTTTCTCTTCAGTGTTAACTTGGTTACACTTGCACACTGCATGCAGTAAGGTCCCTCAAAGAGCATGAACTCCCATAGTAACCTAAAAGATACCTAAATCTATTTTTTACAGTGGATCAGAACACTAGAAGATCTAAAAAATCTTGGTAATAAACAGGTTTTTAAATGCAAAATAGCTGCTTGCTAACAGAGAGTCTAACATTGTCTCAACTGTTTCAGCTGTCTGTTCTGCATTGTTGCAATATGTTGTTCAATTCTCTAGTGAACTGTATGGGAATCTGTACAGAAGGTAGCAACTAAAGAAAAAATAAAAATAAAATCTATACTTGGTTGTCATTTGAATGGAGTCAGTGCTTTGTCAGATATAAATTTTAAATATGTTTTTTAAAAGTTTGGGTTTTTTTCTATTTTAGGATTATGTTTGTATATTGCAGGAAGTATTCCTCTCACTTGGATTGTGTCAAATTCATATTTGATCTATTCATGGCATGTTTTGCTTGCTGTAGAAATTAAGAGTTTTCTTATTTTTGTGAAGGAATGATACAAATTAGCATCAAATACAATTTCATTTTTTCATGTTTCAGATGATACACCTAAAGTTGAATGTTCTGTGGAGAGGGTTTTTTTTTCTTTTATTGTGTGTTGTTATTTTTTTTAGCTGGAAACCCTTTCAGTGTGGACAAACCTTTTTGTGTGTGTATGAAATGAAAGCACTCAGTAGTAGAGATGTTATGGGCTTGGACCCAATTTGATCCCTGGTTTCTTGCATAGAAAGATTCTTCATCCATCCCTCTTTACTTGATGTCTTGTCAAATGTGCCACTCTGATAGCCATTCAAGAATGTCTTGGGGATTTTTTAGTGTATTAATTAGGTCTAATTACAAATCTTCCTGCGGCTGAGCAATCTCTTGTCACAAGCTTATCTGAACTGACTTTAGAAACAAAGGAAATGTGGGTAGTGTCTATCCAGCCTGAAGGTTTTTGCTTTGCAATTTAAAGTTTCTTATGAACATTCCTGATGTCTTACTTCTCTAAATTGAAAGGAAGAAGCAAAGAAGACATGAGAATTTTATAGTAGGAGTGCCAGATGCTCAGGTTTGAGGTCCATCAGAAAAATCAAGAGATGTTTGGATTCCAATTGTTTTTTCAATGGAGCACGCTAACAAAAGTGGCATGCTCTTGTTCCTTCAATGTCTATTTAGTTTTGTGGTATTACGTGGCTGTGCAAATCTGCTTTGGTACTGCCAGTGTCCTGGACTGTGGGACAGCTTGTCAGACCTCTCTCAGGAGATGTGGGATGTTATGGCAGTACACACTGGAACCAGTCATGCTTGTGCTTAAATCTTCTGTAGGAACCTGTTCACATCTCATTCTGTAGTTCTTAGCAGTGAGATTTGTCAGAGGACTGGTTTTCTCTCCTCTCCAACATTCTATGCCAAACCTAAGGCTATCTGAAAGTATTTTTGATGTCAGATTTGAAATTGGCAATTTTGTTTTAGAGAACTAATTGAGCATTTTGTTAAACATTCCCCTGTACCTTTTAAAAATGGCTTTTTCTGGGTTTTTTTGGTTGGTTGCTTGATTTATGGCTTGTTTTGGGGTTGGTTTGTTTGTTGATTTTGTTTGTTTGTTTTTGTAAGGGATATCCTTTTCTTTAGTGTAAGGATAACTAATCTTCAGCATGGTTCTAAATAAACAAGACCTAAAAAGCTCCTGCTCCTACCTTTCCCAATCCATAGCTGAAAAATATGGTTTTGTGTGGAAGACTTTAATCTTCTTCTGTTTCTGTTGCTGAACAGTTTCTGTTTCTAGTTCAAATTTCTGTTGATGAAAATCTAGCAGTGCAGGAAACCATTAGAGGAAAGTGAGCTTCTAGCAATAATGAACCCACTCATACCAGTCAAATTTAAAGTGCGTAATATTAATACCTGTGAGGAAACTTGAACTATACTTCCTGCAAGCAAAGAGTCTCTGTGTGCACTTTCCAGGTATGGTGTGCTCTTGAGCCCATGTTAGATTTCCCTAAAAACCTCCACCAATTATAAATCAAAGCATCAAGGAAAAATAGAGATTTTTTCCAGAACAATTTTCAGCTAAAAATTCCCCACTCTTCACTTTCGAGAAGTTTCTTGTACGTGCTTCCACATTTCTTAGAAAACTATTTTTCGCTCTACTTTTCCTGGGCTGACAACTTGCTTTCCTGAGAAAAAAACTGAAGGAATAATCTTTTCCTTCGTCAGAGAGAGCTGGCTGATTATTGTCGCCTTTGAAGAGCCCTGTGGAACAGTCATCTGGTTTGCTGCTGTTGTAGCGCTAATGAACTGCAGCTGATGCCTGGGATGTGCAGCCTGTCATTCATGAAGAGCACAGAAAATACTTCCAACACACTCAGCAATGGCACTTTGAAAAGCATTTAATGACACATTTCCTTTTGCAATGTATAGCCAGAAAATATTTGTGTAAATATGCAGGGAGAGATGGATAGCAGAGGAATCTGAGGACTTCATAAAAAAATCCTTTCAGTGGAAAAAGAAAAATATTTTAGCAAAACTTTCCAATTTAACTATGCTTGTAGGGAAATACATTGCATTTTTACACTCTGTTTCTTTTATGTGTACTAAACTGAGAACAGATTTTATTGTATAGAACAGGGAGAAACATAGTTTATTTTAGTTTTTATACAATTCACTGAAATTATTTAAAGAGTGTTATTTCAGAGCACCATTCGAGAATTGTCAGTTACAATGATAGCTGGTAATGATCTATAAAATTATAAACTTCTCAGTTTCTGGGTACTGATGTTATGTTGTTACGAGCTAACTCTTTAATAAGTTCCTCTTTGTCAGGACTTTTATGTATGCCTAGTTTGTTCCTGGGTAGCAGTGAAATAGGTCCATGGAATATAAAAATGAAATACATGTTCTTGGAATGATTTTGGGCTGGCTGCTTTTTGGATTAAGAAGAGTGAAAAAACTTTATGTCAGGCTGTTATCCAGTTTTTAAAAATTGACAGATGGTCTTTTTGACTGGTCTTCTATTAGAATTTTTTTTCTTTTTTATAATACTGGCCCAATTGTAGATAAATCTTATACTGATTGCATGGTCAGCCTGATCCTATGGGTCTTCCCATTTCATGTTTCTAAGCCACCTGCAAGCCTTGGCTGACAACTGGGTAGTCATCATCCAGTACAGCCAATAGTGAATGACTATTTGCAAACCTCTTTGTCTGCAAAACTAAGATAAACTGATTGAGTTTGAAGGTTTTTTTATGGGAATTTGCTGAATGGGAGGCACAGTAGAGGGTTCTGGTGCTGTCTTGGTGGCTACAGCTATGTCGGGGAGTTGGGATCACAGATGGGCTCTAGGGTGGTTGATGGGAACATTCACCAGGGGGTTGTCAGCAGCTTCATGGGCCATGTCTTCCTCTGAGGCTCAATAGAAGACTAAATAAGTTATTTTGGGAATTGTCTCATTACAAAAGTGTGGAATTGGACAGTAGTTTGAAGTATGAAGAGGGATGTTGAAGGTTTTCTAATATAGTAACATAAGCTTTTCAATTTTTTTGCATTTAAAGGCAAGATTTCTGAGCATGTTCAACAAGTATCAGTCAAGGTTTTTTATCAGTTGCAAAGAATAGTGTTAATAAGTTTACTGTAATTTAGGAAAAAATAAAAAGAAAGGACATAAAACTATGAGAAGAGTGTGCTTTCAAATTTCTATCGTTTCACTAGCTTCTAAAATATTTCCACCATTTTTTCTCTTATTGAATAATAATGAAAAAAAATCATGTAGAAATTTTCTTAGGTTCTCATCTTTCACTTAATGGGAGATGATCGAAATAGATTTAGTTAGTATAGATCTCATAAATGTGTGCTACTATAACAGTGTCAATGCCTGATAATTAATTCTAGCTTTGAGTAACAGTGCAGGTTACAGCCTGTGGTAACAACAAGCATATTCAGAGGTCACAGGAAGGTTTGAGTAGAGTTTGTGGTTTGGCACTGGCCTCCAAATTATTATTATTATTTTAATTAAATATGACTATTTTTAAGGCAGTTTATCCTGATAGGCTGGAATTTCTAATGACGACCGTGCCTACTATTTTATATATGTTTATATTTACCGATTTCTGTATTTTTCCAGACTCTCTTAATTCATATGGGTAAATCAGAAGTCAGCCTGGAAGGAAATACCTGGTTCTGAATGAAGTTCATATGGTAAGAAGTGCAACATAGAGAAGAAAAGAGGGAAATGCAAAGGATACAGATGGTTCTGTTTCCTTTGACTTCTGTAAAGAGTTGAGTCCTGAGGCCTACCATATTGATGCTGGTCTCAGAAAAGTGGCCTTGTGCTTCAGAGCTTTTATTTTTTTTTTTTTAATACATGGCCTTATTTCATTGGAAGTGAGAAATCTTTCCATGCTGACAGTTCCTCCATTGGTTTTCAGCAAGGCCAATGCATCATGCCTTTTTTCTTCCTTCTTTTTATTTATTCCTGGTGACATTTTTAACAATCTTTTAGAGTCCAGTTCAGATTTTGGGGCAGTGAATGTGATGTCAGACTCCTAAAATCTACATACCAAAGAGCAAATGACTGCTTTGCATAAGTACACAATGCAGATGGCCAGCAACATTTCTGCATCTGCAACTGAAGTTAACTTAATCAGGTTTCACAGGTTGACCTTCTGAAAACAAACTCCACCATCAGTTTTGTAGGAAAGACTTATGGGAGCAAAATAAGATAGACACTGAAGTTTATTATGGAGAATTTTACTTGAAGATATCTTGGACTGAAACCTGTATTTTCAGTAGTCATGAGTGTAGACTGTAATTTGTGCTTGGAATAACAACTGGAAATACCTAATGATAACTGTATATAAAAACAGAAGGTTCAATTTTTTTGAATGTTCTTAGGAAAATTAAGCAATATCAAAATAATTTGTTTCCCTAAGTTTTAGGAAGGAATATTTGGATTTTTAAAAAAGTAAAGGAGAAGAAAATGTATCAGTCCTCTGGATCTGAAGAGTTAAAATGACAAAGGCTTCATGAAAGTAGCACTGCTGCAGTATCTGCTTTCTTTGCTAATAACAGTCCAACAGGGAGAAGGTGAATTACTGGATTGAGTTGATGGATATGGACAGGGAGTTAAAAAGTAGATTTGGAAGGTTTCAGCATGAACTCCTTTCTTGAATTATTTAGGAACACTTTGTACATAGCACAACCTTAGCAACAAATATCTCCCTTATATATTTGGCAAGAGAGATATTTCAACCTATGACAGAAAATTTAGTTTCTGTGAATTGTTACATTTCACTTTCATTTTCTTAGCTGAAAGTTCTAATTCAGCATAGGTTGAGGAATTCTTTTCCTTTCAACTCAGTGTTTTCTTTTAAAAAATGTTGAAGAACTCTGACTTATTAGCCGGTTTGATAAATCAGTTTTCTTGCACAAGCCTATGAAAAAGATACAGTCTCCAAAGGTGTTTAAAAGTATTGCCTCTTATTATTATACCAAAAGGAAAAAAAGTAAAGAAAAAAAAAAAGCCACTTATAAGACACAAGTCTATTCTGTTTTGTCAAATGGAAACTTTCAGAGGCTCGTAGAATTCATGCTAGATGCCAAATAGAAATAAATATGACATATAGAAATTAATACAATATAGAAATGAATATTTTATCTGTTCTACATAAACATAGTCCTACTACTAAACATGACATTAAAAATAAATTATTTGCCATCACTGAGGAGCTGTTACATCTTTTTTATATTTCCTCTGTTGAAAGCAGCCATGATTAACATGTCAAAGTACTACTGAAAGGTCAGGTTCAGAAGAGAAAAGTGCTTGTGTGCCACAGCAACAAACATTGTCTTCAGTGTCCTCCCAGCAAAAGACCATGTCCCTCGTAGACACCACCTGATCAATTGTGCTATGGAAGCTCGACCTGAGCAAAGGGGACATCTCTACACCTCACCTGCTGATGGGCCAGCAGAGCCCCTTTTTACTGCTTGCCCTAAATTCCAGTCAAGGAATTGGAGTTGCTGAGGTGCAGCTGGTCACCTCTGGCACAATCCACATCTGCTGAGTATTTGGAGAATATAAAATCTCGGATCCCCAGAGCAGGAGTCATCAGAGGACCTGCCAGAGCCTGAGTAACTCTTAGTAAAAAAAAAAGTAAATTATATCAACAAGGAGCATCATACAGGAATTAAGTGTTTCCCTTGCTGGTTCCTACTTGGTATTTGAGGGCTAGCTGCTGGTACCAGCATCATTCCTATAGAACTACATCTGTCCAACTTTTCTGGTAATTACTTGGAGGCAGCATGATATCAAAGTAAATAGAAAGATTGGATTACTTCAGCAAAATTTGCTCTGCATGTAGTCACTGATATGGAAACAGACTCCATTATTATTTCCTATTTGAAATTATCTGACTGAAATTATCTGATTAGGAACTGAATTGCAATTTAAACTGCAAAAGAGCAAGGTATGCTGCATTTATCCAATTTAAATACAATTTTTGGTTCTTCCCAGACATCCTTTAATCTACCTCATGACATGCACTTTGTGCAATTTCAATTGCTTCTGCTTTCTTAGGAGTATTTCTGCTACTTTTACAAAGGCTGTTAATGATAATTCTTCCTTGTTATTCATGAAATTCAACACCAAAAAGAAAAGCACAGCTTATCTCCTGACTTACTTAAATTGTCTCATTAAGTTTTGTGGTCTCAAGTAGGATTAGCAGCATTAGTCCATATGGAAGTTCTTTGCAATGTTGCAGAGACCTAAAAATGCATTTTATGCAGATTACCGAACTGATAAGAATTTGGTTTTCCAAATGCTTTTTCTTTTTGTTCATTAGGGTTCTAAATGGGAAATTTAGATCAGTATCCATACAGAACCCATTTCCATGCAATTGAACAGTTAATCTTCTTTTTCTGTCTCTGCTTCCCTTTTACTGTCAGTGTGAGAAATCCAGTCATTTCTTATACCACTCAACAGGCTTACACTTATATAACTGGCCAGTTCTCTTCATCAATCAACTGTTAGACAAAGAAAATGGAAATAATAGTCTAGAAACCATGCCTAAATACAATAAATAAATCTTCTACCAGGGTATTATTATATAGAGAATATGAAACCATAGCCTTTATTCATATATTTTAAAGGTCTTAATGAAGTGACTAGATTTTTAAAAGAAGCTTCCAAGCATAGGCTAGAAAAGGGAATTTACTACATTTTAAAATTCTATGTTGCTTATCACATTAAGGAATCTGGATCTTTTCCTTCATTGTTGCAGTTTCTCCCTGCATGTATTTAGAACAGTGGGTGAACCAGCATGCATCGTGCTCCTGGGTGCCAGGAAGAAACAACCTGAATAAAAAAATGAGGTGCTCAGAAACAGTAAAAATTTCGAAAGTAAGCTGAAGTTGTTGAGAGATAATTTTATGGTACTGGAAGTAAGCAATATCTATAGAAGTGCAGGTGATCTATTGTGGCAGGTTCCTGTGGCATCCAGAGCTAAGGTTTGGCAAAGAAGCTTAATTTTTTTGTAAAAATAAACAGGTTAGGCTAAACTGAAGCATTTTTATACTGGACACAGCGCAGAAAATTGGAAGCACTGTGGTCTAGAAGGGGGAAAGGCATGAAGTGATTACAATTAGAGGCCAGAAAAGTAGTGTTTGTGGTTGCACATGGCAAGCTTGCTTCAGATGTCAAGAATCACAGGATGGGTCAGGTTGGAAAGGACCACAGTGGTTCATCTGGTCCAGCCTCTTTGCTCAAGTGGAGTCATCCTCAAGCACATGGCACAGGATTATGTCCAGATGCTTCTTGATTATTTCCAATGATTGGTTACTGCACAGTAAAGAAGTTCTTTCTCATGCTCAGGTGGAAGTTTCTGCCCATTGCTTCTTGCCCTATTTTTGGCACTGCCAAGAGAAGCCTGGATCTGTGCTCTTTTCACCCTCCCTTCAGATACTTATGAGGTCCTCTCTCAGTTGTCTTTTTTGGAAGCTAGACAGGTCCAACCCTCTCAGCCTATCCTTGTAAGAGAGAAGCTCCAGAAATTAATAAATCAAAAGAGAAAAAAAAATTAAGTTCTGTGCAGCTTTTTCTGCATTTACATTGGTTTATGATCATGTAACTGTATTTGCCATGACTGATGCCGCCAGACCATTGGTGCTAGATCTGTATCCCAAGTTGTACTTTGTTGTATCCTTTCATACACGGGACAGGAAAACAACTTTTATAGAGATACATAAAAGATGTTTTCATGTACTCAATCACTGTTTAGAATTGTTGAGTATAAAACAAATAGATACATATGTGAGAAAAAAATGTATTCCCCTAATATGCTTTCAAAGTGTTAAACAATGCAGAGGAAACACTGTGTTGTTATTTTTCCAAAAGACAGCATCTTAAATATCATAATTATCACCAACTATTTGTTTGGGTATGACTGAATCCAGAAGCCTTTCCAATCCACTTCATTTGTAATTCTATCCCTTGCTTTCTTTCCTATCACAAGTTTCAAATCATGTCCTTTGTTTGAAAGCAACAAGACTGTTGCCACAGTTTAATTCCATGGAGTATCGTTGTAATTAGTGGAAATGCTTTAGCCCTTTTCGCCTACATCCTACTGATGTTAGTAATTCAAACATCTCTCATTTGCACTTTCATAAATTTCAGATTAGATTTGATTTTTTCAGTTATTTGTCCTGCTTCTTTCTGGGTACTTCTGATATTTCAAGTGCAGCCTTTAACATTAAAACTGTCTGCTGTGATTTAAAACAAATAATTATTTTGTTTTCTGTTTACCCATGTTTCTGGTTCCTATTTTCCTTCTTGTTGATGGAAAAATACATGTGCCTAACTCCTGTTTCCATCCATTCGTAGTAACTGTTGAGATGCTATGAAGCAAATTAATTTTTAATGTGTCATATTAAGTGTGGCAAAGGCTTTCTTCTCTGGATGAAGGGATTTTTTTGTTTTCAGAAAGGAATAACATCTATCAATCTGTGTGTTTGTTCCTTAGTCTCCTTTTCATGTCAAGATGGGTAATTGAGTTAATGAAAACATGAATGCAGTAGAGTGAGTACCTCTGCTCTGCTCATGAGTAAGATTAAGACAGGGTTATTTGAGCCCCTTTACCAAATGTACAAGTACAAGGCATGTTATAGGTCTTTTCAGAGACAAAATATCATTTCTGCTAAGACAGGAGAGAACTTGCATTGTTTCATGACTTCAGGTTTGTTTGGGAGATCAGAGCTTCAGACCTTTTTCCCCAGGGAGAAGTTAGCAGCTCCTAGCGCTGGTAGCCTGGCATGAGAAGAGTCTCCTAAGAGGGGGATATTGGGGTGGAAGAAACAAAGACCTTGATCATAATGGGAGATGACACAGAACTGTGTGTGAGATGGCCTAGGGAACTGAACAGCTTCCCTGATCCTGTTTCTGACAGAAGTGCATTTGGCGTGGTTGGTAGAGTATATAGTTAAACCACCATTTGTTTCTTTCCAAATTGGAAGAGATAGAATGATAGAAATTCTATTTGTTATTTGTCTGATTGACTTGACAATCAGTTTCAGAAATAGCACTCCTTCCAGGTCTGTGCTGGTGGCCAATTGCGCTCTGTCTTGGAAGCTAAGGTTAAAACAAGATCTTGGTTTGGGAAATCTAAATCCTGTAATACAAAGGCTCTGGGCAGTGAGACCAGCTTGACATTTATGTATTTTCACCTCTGTTACAATGCAATAAGAGTTATTCCACATAGTTGCCAAATTTCTGACTTGAATTCTATGCTATTTTCTCCTGAAAACCCCTAAGTGTCTAAATATGTGTAGGGCTGTTTAAAAATGTGCTATCACCTGTGCTATTCTCCTACCTACAATTAACACAGTGATTTTTGTCTACAATGTGGAATTGAACGATTGAAGTTGCCAAGTCTTGTCATGTTATAAAAAGTAAGGGAAGAAATAATGTCTAAAATAGCTTTGTTTCTAAGCAGAAATTATTTTAAGAATCCTCTAATACATTAGTTCTTCTTTAATTCCCTCTGTGTGTGTGTGTGTGTTTGTATTTGAAATATCAGATGTAGGATGAAGTAGTGAGAGAGTTTAGGAATAATTCATTATCATCTCTGACTTTTTGATGTAGACATTTAATCTTGTACAAGCTGCAATTTTCCTGGCACTTTTTTATTTTCCTGTGCCAGATGGATACTCTGTATTAGATAATGTGGTTTTATTTTTATACATATAAGTGCTTTAAAGTTTCTTTGTTTATAAAAGCGCTTCCCAGGAGCAGAGTCTTTCCTTGTCTCTCATACCCAAGTCCCCTCCCATGCACCTGCTCATTTAGAGCAACATAAATACGTGGTGCTGCACTGAGGCGTGGGAGAGCTCCCATCAGCAGTAATTGTTGACCTACCACAGTTACAGTCAGTGATCAATAGATACTACTTTGCTGCACAGCAACAGCGCAGAGAAATTGTGGACCCCACTGAGAATTTGTTTTCGACATGCAAACCCAGCTGATGGCCTTCAACTCTAACAGATGTCAGAGACTGACAGGCACCCCAGGGCACCCTGAAAATACTGCTGGAACCTGGCTGGGGAAAAAGGAACGCTCTCAAATTACTAAGTGCGTTCTAACAAATCACATCAAGGCAGAGAAAAAGCCCAAGCTGCAGAAAATTACTACTTCAATTTTCTTTCTTATCTGGCGCTCCAGCAGAGCGCGCGGTGCCGCGTGCGGTGCTCTCAAGGCCCGCGCTAATGAGCGGTTCAGCAGCAGGAGACAACGCAGCCCTCGCGCTGCTGGCCAAGGGGCTGTGTCACAGGGGAGCTGGGGACATTACAGGCAGCAGGTACTCCTAGGAGCACATCAGCTACCTTTGTAACTTTGGCATATGTAGTTTGTAAAGAAATATTCATATTTGCTGACTTTCTCTCCTTAAACCACTATGGGAATTCAGTGCAGTCTAATTCAATGCTGAGGAAAGAAACTAAAATGTGGAATTTTTTTGCCTTTCATCTATTATTTGCACATACAATATTTAGCCCGTCTGTTTTGTTTATTTTCAATGCCTTCATTCCTGGAGATTTTAATTCAGAGGTAGGACTTGTCTGAATAGTGTATTTTTAATTCGTTGAGAGATTTGGATCTCTGGTCATGATCTGTAAAACTGAACATGCATGTAAGTACAAAATTAAATATGCTTGCAGTCTATCTTGTCCTAAAAAATACTCCAAATTCACCGAGCGAAAGGCATATGAATAGTTAGAGAAACTGCGTCTCCAAAAGGAAAATAAAAAAGTAGTTGTCTCTGTATTTTATTCTGCATCTTGAAATGGATTACTATCATTTCACCAAGTGGAATGTCACCTCATGTCATTGAGGTATATCTTCAAGTTCTCTTATCTTTGAAATACCCTGTTACTGCATACACTTGCGCACGATCTATGCACTCTTCTCACACATGAAGGGTCTCATTATAGACAATGGAAATAGTTTTGTACTTCAAAGAAAAACTGTATTTCTGACAGAAAAACAAAAAAAAAGTATCTAGGAAGATGGTTCAGTCCTCTAAATTTGCATCCTAATGGAGCCTGAGGACCGTGGAAGAGACCTTCTCCCAAAAGCAGCTTTCTCAATGGACTTTTAAAATGGAGGTACATGGTGCCCACCTGATCCTTGTAGGTAGGTTAAGGACACACAGAGAGCTCACCATTGTCCTGGGCTTGGAGTGATCTTTCCTCTGAGCAAAATGAAGAGCACAAATTTTGCTTGTGCAATGTGCCTGAGGAGAGCATGTACTCACTGAGCTCCCCAAACAGGCAAGGCTGGCTCCTGTTCGTCTGCATGGGACACTACAAAGTTCTTCAGAAACAGAGGCAAAGCATAGAGGTGGACTGAAATCTGGAGGGGTGAGTTTCAATGTTCGTAGAAGAGTATTAACAGATAATGTAGTGTAAAAATATTTCAGGCCGTAGTTCCATACAAACTCACATAACACTATATCTAGATTTTCATTATGATACAGTGAAAAGACAGCTTGTTTTCTTTATGAAAATAATCATATTCTCAGAGAAAATGGAATCCTGTCTTGCTCTTCAGAAAAGTTTTGTGAATGATTTATGCTAATACTTTTGTTATAACTCTTCCAATATCTTTAAATATGATGTTACAAGAAACTGACAGTGCCAGTCTTGAACAGCTGCTGCAAGCCGTCTCCTTCGAGATGGCCCTTACACTCTGTGTCCTTGGATCTCTTTTCAGAGGTCATTAGGGCAAGACATACATTTTGGACAATCAGAGTGGCAGAATGTCCAACAGGGCAACCATAACAGAGATGTCATGCTGCTAAGAATTGGCTGATTTGAACTGTCATGAATTGTGTTGTGAAGCAAACAACAAGCAGTAACAAATTCACTAGTTGTGTTTATTAGATAAACTGTGTAGTGTCATGCTCAGAACCTTGATCATGGGGAATGCAAACATGCCTTATATAAATAGGTAGTAAGAAAATATGACATATGTACATTTTTATCTATCTGTAAAGAATTTGGTTTAGATATAGCAGAAATATTAGGAGTTTTATTCAAGCACCATCACTGGTTTGTGTTTAATTGTACAATAGAAGAAAGAATAATGTAATCACAGTACTGATACAGAAAAATATCAGCAATAGTAATGATACTACTAAATTTGCAACAGATGTTTCTACCTCTTTTCCGGGGGTTATGCCCACCCTTCCCCTACTCCATTGGATCCAAAGGTCAGTGTCTTCATTCTGGGGTTTGGTGTGTGGAGGAGTGTTAGGAGACATTGCTGTTATCTGGAGTCCATTCCCAGGAGAAATATGGTGTTCATTTTCCTGGTTTCTGCTCCCATGACCCCCCTTGGGATCCACCCTTTGGGTATTTGCTAACAATTCTGTATTGTTCTTTTTCTTCATTGCTCCTCACTGTAAGGTTATATCTGTATTTACTGTACATACAAGGTACTCCTTGCATGTATTAGACACTATTTGTTTTATCTGTTACCCCAAAGACCAGTTCTGTCCAGATTCGGGTGTTCTATTTTCTTTTCTTGCATGTTTTAAGGGTTTTTAACTGAAAATTATGAGGATCTGTGCACAGCTGTGGGGTCATCTGTACCAAACACTGCACACACCTCTTGCCACACCATGTCAGTATTTGCCTATGCCACTTCCAGCATCCCCATTTTGCAGCATCCCATTCTGCTCACATACCAAGGCTGCATTTGCTGAACTACCACAGTGTGTGTGAATCATAAATATCTCATTCTGCCATCCGAGGCCTTTCAAACTCACTACAACAATGTGATCTGGTACTAGAAGTGGCAATTCTCTATTAACAGGGCTACAAAATTATAGAAACAATAGGCACTTTTGAATACACGTGGGCCTTTTTAATGTGCTGCTTATACTTCTCAAAAGTTCTCCTTGTTATAAAATAAGATTGCAGGGAAAAAATCCCTCTTTTTGCCAATGAAGGACTTCAATTTGCAATACAGAGCAAGAACACTGCAACTCTATTTAGATATCGTATGTTGTGGGAAGTTTTTATATTTGGAACACCCTCCACCCCTACACACACTCTGATAAACTTTAGCTTTTAAGATTCTCCAGCTGTGCCTCCAGCAATAATTGGGGTCATTAGTCTATGCCTCCCTAGGCTAATTACCAGCGCGATCCAAATGTCATCAGCTAAAGAAATGCAGTTTGAACAGGCTAAATGATGCAGCCATATGCAGGTAGAAAAAAAGGGGGAGAGAAAAGATAATACTGTTTTCTGTGCCTGTTTGTATTTGGTCCTCTAACTTAAACACCAAGCTATACTTGCTTCTGCAGGAACTGTTTACCTTAGCAGGGTCCTAAGTGTTCATTTGCTGTGAAGTAAGCACAGAAGAGATGTTTGTGTCTTGACTCTGTTAATGCTTTAATTGTGATCTCCTTAAGCAGAGATTAAGTCCTTTAATTTTGGTCTGAAGGGCACTGCATTTGAACTGCAGTATCCAACAACTTTATTTCTGGTATGATGGAAAATTAAGATGTTTTCCAAGTTTGACCAATGTTAAAATTTTAAACATAGGCTGGAAAAGACACAAGAATGGCTGATGCACTATAAAATGAACTCTTCTTTTTAAAGTCAAATTTTGAAGCCAATTTATGAAGAATTGTATGTAAAAATACAAATTAGGAGGGAGAGATCTAAGACGTATCTTTCTTATATAGAAAGATTCTAATTTGGTGCTAAAGTATAACATGAACATTAAAATTTTATAAATAAATTATTGATTTCATAATGTATAAAAGAATCACTTTAAAAGCTTTGCTTTTACAAGTTTGCTCTTTTTGACCTCAGGAAAATTGTATGGTGAAGTGCATTCCTCTGATGAATGGAGGAAAAAATAAGTTTTCACCTCAGGTCCAGAATTTTGCTCTAAATTGATGGTTGTGGATTGCATAGCAGGTACTTAGTAATGGGGAAAATCAAAGGTTCTTCTAGTTTCTGAAAGCAATTTTGAGGAAGAGTTCATGATATCACCTCATGTTTCAGATAACTTACAGTCATGCCGATAAGTCAAAATAATTCTATGAGGAAAAAATGCAAATGATCTGGTCTCTAGGGAAAGATTGCAGGTATATTTGCACTCCTTTAATTCGAGCATGAGATAGCAATGTGCTGTATGCAATATGTTTTCTCTAGATAAGTATATACAGGGCTCTTCTGCATAGTTGTTGCTGGGAGCTGAACTTCAGGGCAAGTTTTTTGTTACTGAAGAGTGGATTTAGTGAAGCTGCCTTAGGACCATTGACAATTTCCTGCATTTGATCATTCAGAGCTGCAGCTTTTGGACTATGGGTAGCTTTGTATTGCTGTGTAAGGAAAGGAAAATGAATGTGGCTTTTATGCAGAGTATCTGAGCTTATCCTCATGTGTCACACGAGCAATAAGAGGAGATCTGAGAGTTAGCTTTAGGCCTGCTGTTCGAGCTTGCAAGAAAATATTTTGCAAGAATGAGTTCTCAGGAAATTAAGAAGTTCTATTCCCCTAACTCTTATTTTTAGCAATCTCACCTGAGAGTCACAGAATGGTCTGAGTTGGATGGGATCCACAAGAATCATGGAGTCCAGCTCCAAAGTGAATGGCCCATACAGGGATTGAACCCCACGACCTGGGCCTTTTTAGCACCATGCTCCAACCCACCACTTCTCCATGTACCTTTATAGCTTTGGATATAAGTTTTGGATATTTTCAGTTCACACAGTTTTGAACACCAGGCTGCTCTCTGAAGGAGAAGGGCAGCATTTTTGAATACAATCACTGCACAGTTATGTGGGAGATATGACAAATTTCCTATCTACTGAGTGCCAGAGCTGGGAATGTATGTAGATTAGGAATAATTTGTAGGTAATGTAGCATATTCACAGCTTGACTGAGTCCTTTATTACAGATTCATGATTACAGCTGCAGCAAAATGTTTTCCTTTGTGATAAAATATTACATGTAACAGAAAGCGTAGACGGTATGGGCAGCAAACACCTCTTTAGGTCCCATCACTGCTCTAAGTGACTGAATGGTAAGGTTTTCTTAGCTGTAAAATTTCACTAGAAAATGGCTTCTCTATAGTGAAAAGGAGTCATGACTTGGCCTACTGAAGAAGAACAGAAATGTGGGCAGGGGGCTAAGGGGAAAGAGAGGGACATGGGATCTGCAGGAAGAAGATGTAGAGTAAAATTTATGGCTTGTTGTGAGCAAGAGCCTCCTGTATTCCCATTTGCTGCAGATTATGGGTCTGGAGGGAAACTTAAAGGAGCAGTTTCAAAGTCCAAGGAGTTCCTGAAAAACCAGGAATGTTCTGCAAAGATGAGGGTTACAGTCCGTGTGCCTGTTCCTTGTGTGTGGGGTGGAAAGATGGCAGTGGGTTGAGGAGTCCTATGAACCTCTGGCAATTAGGGAGTGAGGTTTAGGCAAAGATGTTTTCAGATGAAAAGTGAAACTAATTAAAAATTTTCTATTGCAATGATAAGTAATAATGCATATTTTCTCAAACTGAAATTTGGATTTATAATATTGGGGTTTTTTTTTCTCCCTAAGAGAATTTAAAATTAGATTTTCCAGAATTGTACTGTGCAGAGGGTATAGAAGACCTGACTCTGTCTCTTCTGTGGCATGGCTGTGGAAACCATCAGGAAATGTATGGGGCAAACAAGTTTTCAGTCTCTCTTCTCAAGAAAATGCAATGGAAATGACAAAAATTTCTCAAGGCTGGTCAGGTAGTGGGTACTGAGTTGTGTGCTGCTTCTGCAGCACAGGTATTTATGACAAGCCCTGTCTGCAGTATGGTTTACAATTCCAGGTTCTTTTGCTGCCCAGGACTCCTTTTGAAAAAACTGTTTTGTTTTAGAACCATCTGAGATCAAAACTTGCCATGTAGTTTCATGACAAATTATATTTTGTTTCTGTTTTAATGTCCGACAACTTATTAGGTTTTTTCATAGATCAATTCATCTGTTTGCCTGAAAAAGCTGTCAGAAAACCTATTTATTTGGTAATATGCTGTATACGCTTAGGAGTATTTCACATTTCTTGGTAACAAATTACCAAAGTGCATTTTGAAAGCTAGTTGAAATTATCCAGAAATTCTCTTTTTTCTCTGAAAGAGACTGGAGGTGTGTGTTGAGGTTGTTTTTTCTTTCTCTCTTCAGTTTTATTAAAGTTTGAAAGGTTTTCTTCCAGACAAAGTCTTTTCCATAATTGCAAACTTGAGAAGTGCCAGAACTGATGCTGCTGTCACACCATTTCCAATAAAAGTTTTTTGTCCAGGCACCTCTCTGTATTAGTGTGCTCAGAGTGTGCCACAAATGATTCATTACCTGGAGCAAATTCAATAGTTTTTAACAAAAATAATTTTATTTATGGGCAAACCAAGAGATTGTTCAACAAAAATAATAAAAGTCTTTTATTTGACTCACTTGAATACACTGCAACTGGCTACTGGGCTGCAGTTCTGAACAAAGCTGAAAATGGAATGTAAATTATGAACATAAAACTATTATCCATTTTTCCAGTTAATTTCTCTTGTGTGGTAGTTCTGCCTGTTACCCTTTCTGATTTATTATAAGCTCTGTCAAGAGGAAAAAAGAAATTAGAGATCAACAAATGTACAAGGGCTGTGTATGTGTGTGCATGTATATGAGACTGAATTTTTGTGAAATACTGGACCAGAGCACTGGGCTCTTAAAAAGCATCTATGTCTGAATCCTTTGCTGCATCCTCATGTGGCTTCACGCCATGAAAGACAGCAGACTTTTCAAGCAGAAATGGTTTTCTGTTGCTTTGGTTCTATTGCAGATAAAATTACGTCTTTCCAGAATAAAATATTCTATTATGGATTTTCCAGTGGAGCCACTACTAAGCCCAGCTCGCTGACTGCTCCAGGATTCCTTGTTGGTGGAGGACAAAAGGTAGAAATCTCCCAAGTCGGTATCTCTATTGCTTCTTCTATATCACTGTAGAAAAATTATGTGTGAGCAGTGTGTTTCTAAGCTCTGGAAAATGTTCCTTGACAGAAATGATCTTTGAGATTTCTTTTAACTTAGGGGCCTGGATGCAGTTTTGGTGATAGAGTAGAGGCACTGTTTTACCTCTCTTCTCTGTACAGAGCTTGTTCAAAGTACTGTATCTATTACCTCCTCCCAGCCCATGGACATGGACTTCAATTAATGCTACTTCCATTATTCAAGACGGAAAGGACCAAATCCTAAATGAATAAATTGTGATGGTCAAAGTCTGAGGAATGAACTGCAATTTCCATGTGGTACCAACTCTTAGCCAGTAGTACAGAAATGCAGCAGGTTTGGGTCAGTTCATAACAGCAACCCTCAGCTGCGCTTTACGCTCCACAGATTTCCCCTGCTCCAGAATGAACTCTCCATCAGTTGCAGTCATTCAGAGATGTTCATTGACTCCAGTGTGGGTCCTGCAGGGGCTGCAGGGGGCTCTGGAGCATCCCCTTCTCTTCTTCTTGGGCCTTGGCATCTGCAGGACTGTTTCTCATGCTTTTCTCACTCCTCTCTCACAGATGCTGTGCAGCCCTTTTTACCATCTGAAATATTACCAGAGAGGAGCCAGCAGTGTTGTTGATGGGCTGAGCTGTGTCCTGCAGCAGGTCTCCTGGAGATGGCTGTGCCTGGCATGGGACAGCCTTGGCCTCTCCTCATAGAAGCCGCCTCTGCTGCTCCCGACTGCCAGCACCTGGGCACCTGCAGTCAATACGGGAAGCAGCACAGAGCGCATCTGGGGTGCATGGGAAATGATCTCCGCATGCCTGGTGTGCCTCCTCTGCCAAGGGTGTCAGGAATATGTCAGGCCCTCACCTACTGGGGTAGCCTGGGTTCTAGAGATAAAATTCATCTGTTTTCATCTGGCTATTAAAAATGGTGATAAAGATCTTTTTATTGCAGCCTATAAATTGAGGATGTGACATTGCTTTTCCTTGGAAGTTCACAGGTCCCTAAGAGCTCTCGAACAATTGAAGAGGTTTAACAGTAAAAGGCTAAATTGGACATTTACCAAAGGCAATAAAAATCAGATCCATTCCCTTTCTCTCTTCTATTCTGAAATGTTTTAGAAACACTGTTTTTTCATCCTTTGGTACCATAAAAACAATAATATCTGTACTTCTGCTCTGTAACTACAATTTTATTTTCTTTCTTATATTAGTGCTGTGTGAAAAAGACACATAATCGTAAGATATCTTTCCTCTTCAGTTCATTTTAAGGTCCTCTTTGGTGTATTAAAGGCAATGGTTTCAAAGCAATTTTACTCATCTTTCATTTCAGAAGCAATTGTTTCTAAAGTAACCACTAATAAGAGAGTATATCTGATGAATGTAACTGCTCATTTAGTAGATCTTCCCAAGACGCCTCTACTGAACACGTTATTGATCACTGAAATCAAATTAGGGAAATTTATCTAGACTTTTGGAAGCTGTTCTTTTTTTAAGGCACAAATGCTATCTTAAATCCCAGTGTTCTTGGGCAAAATATTTGTGTTGTTGTTTTTCTTTCAAACTATCAGATGTATCTTGCTCTTAATTACTAATGACAGAACTTTATTCTTGTGTAGATCTTTCTTGCTGCTTTTGAAATTTTTGAGCAAGACTTTGGATCCTGTGTGGGATTGATCCCACAGTCAAGCTGTGCTTTTCCTTGCAGAGGGGTGAAGGAGCCTTCCTGTTGCACATAAGGTATGAGATATACAGATATAAACCCTCTGAAGAGAAATCATAGATATATTTTTAAGGAACTTAGAAAAAGATATGTTAATAAAAAAGAAATCATATTGGGTTGACAGATACTCTTTTCTTCTCCAACAGTTTGTATAGCCTGGCTTTAGGAAGATCCACACTTTTGTGGAAACAGGAACATCTACTATTTTAGGAGGAAGAGAAAGACCGGTAAGGGTTTTAACTTCCTTTCTTCTTTACCAATCTGTGGATGGCAAACTCAAGCTCCAGAAAATTTTAGTGCCATTAATTTGCAGGACAAGAGTTCATCTCATAAGATGTAAGAGGTATAATTTGCATTTAACACTCTTTCTAAACATGCTATATTTTGTGAAACTGTTATTTTAAACTGTGCTAAAAGAGTTTTTAAACACACACAAGAGAAATGAGAAAAAGTCTACACAATACAAGGGCACAAAATTGATACTTGGTGGGACAATGTATAGACCATTTTAGGTAAGCTTCTCATTCTAACCTGCTGCTGCAATTGACAGAGGTAAAAGCCCAATCTATTTTTAGTTGTCTGCTTTAGGATGAGATGAATTGCCTGCTAGAAGGAATGTATTCACAACATGAACTTGAGAGGGAGCCTGGGGTGACTAGCTCAGATTTAAATGTCTGTGCTATTAGATTAGGGAGGAAAAATCCCATTCCTCTTACCTTATTTCTTCTTGATGCAAGGTGGGGAAATTTGACAGGTAGTTGATTCTGTGTGTAGCCTTTGAGAATACCACATTTGCAGGCATAAATGCCTTAATTCTATTCCCAGTAATTTTTAACAAACTGCAAATAGAGATAAGAATCTTACAGAAAATGCATATGTTCCTGGCAAGTCACCTTCAGGGGAATGAGCTTACTTAAAACCTTGGAAAGAAGGTTTAATGATATACTTCTGCTTGACTGGTTTAATATCTTTGCTTTAAAAGAATAAGTATCACACTCATCTTCTTGAGGCTGTTGTTCAGGTTTTGTTTTACATTCTTACTTGTAAGTACCACATATTTATCTGCACAAAATCCCTGAAAGAAATGGAAAAGATACTTTTCCACTTACTATAAATGGGAATCTTAAGCAAAGGACTTTGCCACAGGCCGAGTTCCACAGCAAATCTATCCCAGATGAGGAGACTTGAATATATTTCTTCCAGGTCCTCAGGTTTAATTAGACCAATCCTTTTCCTCTACAACAGACATCAATAGGAAACCTCATCTGTATGAAGTATATGTGTGTGATGGTCATAACGAGCTCCTGTTTCTCCTGTCAAGGGATTGATCGTATGAGCATTGATCCAAGTCCTTCCTGATGAAGTTGTGGCTCTTCTTGAATAGGACTCAGTTTATCACTGTGTGCCAGGCCTACAGAAATGTACTTTGCTTCTAAAGCCACTCACACATCTCTGACATAACATTGAACAGAGAACTGACTTCTAAAAGGAACAGCAGGGTAATCCCTAATTTTTTTTCCCCACAAAGCATTTGTATTTATAGAAGGGCTTGGTTTAATCTGGTTGCAAAGAGACCTTTTAAGTTTAATGAGTTAAACCACAGAAAATATTAAAAGATGAGCACATCTACAGAAAAATTCCAATTGTACTAAAATTTAGCTTCCTGCATGGGTTGGTAATTCCAGGGAAAAAACCCTACGCCATGTTACTAGTCTGTTTGTGTACATAGATGTGTATATATATA
>VXBU01001332.1:46570-99216 GCA_013400315.1 Bombycilla garrulus | reverse complement strand
GGACTTAGCACAATACTAGAGCTTTCCTATTTTTAATCTAGCTGGCTTGGGCATTGGCTTGGGCACAGCTGCAGGACCTGGATCAGTTCAGCCTTCAAGACTTGCTGGAGCAGCAGAGAAAGATTTTGGACTTAATCTTTGGTTCTTAGTTCTGTGGCTGAACCTGCAAACATGTCTGAATAAATTAGGTTACACCTGGTTTGTCACTGCTGTGCTGCATCTCAAAATGAGCATGCTTTGGACTAGTACACAATAAGTAAGGGCAACGATAAAATTGTCCGACAGCACATGGTATTACACAAAGAAATTGTTTTTTTCTCTGACTCACAATTATTATTTTATAGAATGTCTCTGTATTGACTATTCATGAAGCTGTTTTTGCAGGTAAAAGAGAGGTTAAATTCCAAGCAGTTTAGTGGGAAAAAAAGGTCTGTTTATATGGTTAGAGTCAAATACTAGATGTCACCATCCTTCGAAGCACAGAGAAGGATTTGTCAATCGAAAGGTGTCTTAGCCACTGAAGAACCTGGTGCTGAAGAGTGGTGGTCTGACGTTTTTTGCCTGCCACACAGGCATGGGAAAGCATATTGCAAGTGCTGATTCAATAGAATGACCATGGCAGGAATGGATGTATTTTACTCTTCACCATAACTTAAAATTTTATTTTGGAGCAAGCAGAACTTCTTGTCATAGCAAATTTCCTATTCTTCATCCTACTGAAACGGCATGGAACTAGTTTTCCTATGGCAGCAGTGTTAGCCCCAGGAGGAGACCTTTGCTGGACTCTGTAAACTGAGTGCAGTACAAAAGTGGTCTTCTGACCCCAAACTTCTGCATGCTAATCTGCATGGAAAATCCCTTTCCAAGTCTGTGAAAGAAGCAAATACAAGCCAAGCTCATCTATTTTGTCAAAAGTTGCAGTATCTGTGCAAAAAACTGTTTCCAATGGGAAAGGAAGAAGAAAAGAACAGAAAAGAAAAGAAAAGAAAAGAAAAGAAAAGAAAAGAAAAGAAAAGAAAAGAAAAGAAAAGAAAAGAAAAGAAAAGAAAAGAAAAGAAAAGAAAAGAAAAGAGAAAATTCCCAGACAGCTCTAATTCCTATGCATACAAGCATTTCCATTTGTTTCATAGGGATGACTTGTGGGTAAGATCTGCTCACACAATTAACAGTGTTGCAGAACTGAGTCTTAAATCAATGCTTTTTCTTTCCCAGCAGCTAGACACCCTGAGGAGTGAGAAAACAGAGCCTGAGGAAAAATTGATAGCATAGATTTCTACACTAGAAACAAATGATTTAATTTGTGTTTGTAGCAAAAATGTGCTGTCTAATGCAAAGCAGTTTTATTCATTAATGCTATATTCTCTTGCCAACACCCTCCAACAAATAAAGACCAGGTTTCCCTTTAATTTTGAAATACTTCCAGTCTACAGTTATCTTCCTTTATTTTTTTTTTCTTTTTTCCTAAGAATTGTTAGTACTAGAATTTATTGCCAAAATTAAAGCAAGGCAAATTCTATAAACCAGGAGTTTATGCAGTTTTAGTGTTATGCTTTTAACTTTCTGGTGTTACTATATGAAAAACAGAAAGTACTGCAGTATGTTTTGGGACATAATTTTTTAATGTTTTTTTTAATAATTTTTTATGTGTTCTATTTTTGCCCTCTGAGCTTTATGGATAATATCACATTTTTTCCTATTCTCTTAGATTTTTTTTCCACAAAGGATTGTTAAGACTGTTCCAGGTTTACTTTCAAGAGAGTAGGTAATCACACAGGAGCCAGTGGTCTGAGGTAAAACATACAGTGTCTGTTTGAATTCTTGTTGAATCCTTGTACTGAAATCAGACTGAGGAGTTGGAAAGCTTGTGTAGATAGCCAATGAAATTAAAGTTGAGGAGGACAACTGAAAAGAAGTAGGAAACTATGGAAATCCTAGCTGTGTGTGTTGGATGACTGAGATCCTGCAGGACATTGACCAATATTTGCTTGAAGTTTTATACCTGAGGACCATAACCTGCTAGATAAAAAACTGGAGCCCTGAAACCCCAGATCACTATGGAGTGCTCAGGTAGCTGCCACTGGAAGGTTTACTTTCTCTCTGCTCAAAGTAGAAGCAGTTGCTAGGAAGCTGGGATCAGTATTCATCTCCAGTGGCTCAGAAATGGAGCTAAGGGGTGGTTATGTAACATAAATTGCAACTTTTTTTTTTCCTTTTTTTCCCTCTTTCCTTCTCAAGGTAACATTAACAAAAGTCTGGATCTCAGTAACATTGTGACAGCTTCAATTTTACCCTGAAGTGGTGAGTGGGACCTTGAGGCCATGATCTAACAGCACTCTGATGAAGAGAGTGCTTGAATCCTCTCCCTGAGATGAAATGTTCCTTAAACAGTTACAGATGTCTTGGTAGCAGAGGTAGACTTGCTGCCTAAAGAAACAGAGGAAAGTAATGACTCCCTACTAGCTCATACTGAAAAAACATTAATCAGGTAAATGTTGCAGCTCAGCAGGAGCACAGCATAGATCCTTGAATTAACTTCTTATAAGCAGGGAACAGCTGAGCTTATTAGCTTATGCACATCACCTTTAAAACATAGCCTTAATAATTTTTGGAATGTGTGACAGGCCACCTCCATGAGGCTGCATTGCACAGTCTGCATGTATTATCATTCAGCATATGCTCAGGGATTTTTGAGCTTTGTCTCTTTATGTGGAATAAAATCCCTAGAGAAGTCAGATATCTTCATTTATCCTGTCCCACTGTCCAGCTGAGTCACCAAAATGGTTTGAAACAAAAAATTTGGCATGAGGACAATTGTGCATGCGCAAGGAGCTTAGAGTAGGCATTAGGAAGATAAATGTTATTTTGCTCCCTTCTCCCCAAAGGAGAGATATTTCTTTTGTCTCATGGCAGAGCATACAGGGAGATGAAAAACCAATGTGTGTAGGTTGATTGCTAGTGTCACTTTTTAAAAAATTAAATTGTTCCAGTTGTAAAATAAGTCTGCTAGGTTTGGCTACCAATCCCAGATTTCCAAAGGAAATTTGAATAGGAATTTTGACTAGCAAGTGGTAAGGAGAACCTGGTGAACACGGGAGGGTAATTTGTCCCCAGTATAAGGACCAAGGACTATGGAGATTCTTCAGAAAATGGGGTTCTTACTGAAGAGTTAAAACATAGGTTTAGAGATGAAGATTTAAATGGTTGGTCTCATCTTGTGAAATTTAGGTTACTGTGTGGGTCTTAAGAATATATTTTCTAAGCAGCTGCTTTTTCAGCATTGTGCAGAACTGGTGGGGGGCAATTTTAGGAGACACCAGACTGTTTTGGCAGAGGTGAAGGTGCTCCTGCAGCTGCATGGTGCAGGCAGCTGCACACTGTCAGGCCTAGTGGCTCACTGTAGACTTTGGGCATTAGGTTACACCCCTCCCTGAGGTCATCAGGTACATGATTAGGATTTCTAAAGTTGTATTCCACACACACCAGGGAACATTGTCTAAGGTTCCCTTTCAATTTTAATGTAACTTATTTCTCCTCTAAGAAGCATTCTGTCCTTGTGACTGAGCATGTTCATAAACACGGTCTGTTGGCAATGCTTATTCACTGTTATACTCTTATTTATGTACTCAGTTTTGCCCACAGGTTGAAACTGTTCAGCTATACTCCACAGAATGGCTCAAAGGCCATTGAGGAAATAATCAAGGAGATGAAGCATTCTTGTTTTGTCCACTCGGTCTGTGCAGCAGCTCAGTGGCAATTGAAATGCCACTTGAAATATAGATTTAAATTTTTTCAGGAACTACTAAAGCTCTCTCATTCCCAGCAATTTGAGAAGTTCAACACAGCAGGCTCCAACCTCTAGTATTGCTTCAAACTGCTGTTTTCACTCTTTACTGCTAGCACGAGTCTTTAGAAGAGACACCAATAAAGACTATAGAGAACTGAATGTTATAAAACCTATGGAGGAGACTCATTAGCATTTGTTGACTTTTTGCCCTGTTTCACGGTGAATGACGCTATATTATTCAGCTCATCTAAGTACAGTGAAGGAAAGCTCAGCTATTACTTTTCTATTTCATTTTTCGTCCTTGACTTTCTTCCCATATGGTAAATGAATAAAGGCAGGGAAAATGTCAGTAATGATCAGTTCCATTATTAACCTTCCCTTAAACAGTAATGACTCCCATGCAGTCTCCCTTTATATTCATCATTCACAGAGTATCTTGCTAACAAGCTTGGCAAACAAAAATGAGAAATCAATTATCTTAAAGCATTTTCCTGAGATGTCTCTTCTTTGCAGTGATTTAAAACTGTATATTGTTTGGGAGGGATCCTGCACAGTAAGGACTCATACATATATACATACATATAAAAATATATATATTTCAAATATACATATATAAATATACAGATATTAAAAAAATATATATATAGTCTCTTTATTTGAACTGTAAACAGAAAAGGATGGATCTGAAGCCCTCTGACCTTGTACATGCCATTTTTGAGTTGTGTGAGTTCTTAAATTCAAAGATGGATCCCGATGAGCTGTGGATCAGAGGGTTGTCTGCAGCCACTACCTGCCTCTCTGTCAAGGTCAGCCCAGTGCCTTCCTTTTATGAAGTTTCCCTCTGTAGTTTGTGCTCCTTTCCATTTGCGTAAGGGAGGTAGCGGACACTTTTGAGGTTAAGCAAATGTAACAAGAGCCTATGTTACAGTTACTCTAATACCCTTCTGGGTTTGGGTTTTGTTGCTTTTTTTGCAGTACGCTACAAACCCAAGAGGTTTCTAGATCTATTTCCCCTGAATAATCATTAGTTATTTTAAAGAAACATAAAATTTAGGGTTCTGAGCTTCTGTTGCTAACCAAGAGATTTCTCCATTGTATCTATATATCTGCAAATAAAGCAGCAAGTCTGATTCCCTAATATTACCCCTCCAACTCCCCCCCAAATAAAAACCAACAAAAAATCCAAAACAACAAAATCAAACCCTCAAACCCTAGACTGGCTATTTAATTATTTAAAGCTGCTTATTCAGAGACCTGAGCTTTGCCCCAGGTCTTTCTTTTCAAGTATGTGATAATGTCAGCTTCTGATAACATGTATCAGTTTTAAATTTTATATACTGTTGTCTTTTCTGCACATTTTAGACTCACAAAAGCATCTTGATGAGGCTTTTCTTATCGAAGCTACCAGTCTTCCCAGTATATTATATTAACATAGCAGTGTCTACCCATGGTAGAAAATGGTGTCATTTCAGATCCTAATGCCAGATCTCAGGAAGCTGTGGTTCAATATGAGACCTACATTGCCAACTCCCCTTACCAGGGAGTTTAGGAATTGTCCTTGGCAAGGTGAGCAATGCCTGCTCGGGATCCCTTCAGCCAGGCCAGAGTTGTGTGTTTTGAACAACAGCAAATGTAGCTGGAGAGCTAACTGGAACTATACTGAGCAGAGGTTTGCTTTCTTCTTCTTTCCACGGGTGGTGTGTGTGGGGAGGCAATGGAGGCACTCCTAGCCATGTTTTTCTGGTTTTCCTGCTCCTGTGTATACTGTCCACCTGTAGCTTGTACATTTCAGACAACAGAGCATACTACATAGCCTACTGGAGTCATATGAGGATAAAACAGAGCTTAGAAAACAACTGCTGTTTGCAGTTTGAGTTCTGTTGATGAGAAAATGTGTCTAAAGGGTGTTCCCTGATCCCTGTTGCTTCAGAGGTAAGGAGAGAACTGTCTCCTTCCCAGGAATCTTGCGGCTACCATCTGGCTGCTCTGTGCAGAGCAAGATTTGTGTTCTCTTTTCTGTTAGCAGAGAAGTTTCTTTCCCTGATGACAATAATGTTGCTTTCCTATGTCACAGGATTGAAAACTTGTTTCTTTCTTTGACAGGGTCAAAATGTTCAGAAAGCCAGATGATTTTTTGTTTATCTCTCTAGATTGCTGTTGAAGGGTGTGTGTCTTGTGTGGGGAGGTTTTGAGCTCAAGACATCAAACCTGTGTGAAATTTTTCAGCAGTGATATTTCTGTGACTGCTCTCTTCCAAGTGGGACTGTCGGAAATAAACAAAAAGTTGTCAAAGTAAAAAAACTCTTTTTATGTAATTTTCTATCTCTCAGGTATTGCCCTACACCCTGTGTTTATGTCATGGTTCCGGCCAGGACAAGGTTCATTTTTGCAGTAGCCAGGAGGAGAAATGGCTGAAACCCAGAGTCAATTCTATACTACCTCAGTCCATTTATGGGGGCAGGGGGAAGCGCTCTCTCCCAAGCTGGGGGGAGGGTAGTGACAGTGGGCTCAGTCTCCACTGTGACCATTTGTATGTGAATTGCTTGCCTCTTTCTTGTACACTTTTTAAATTAATGCTGCTGCTCTTACTGTGTGCTTTTTTTATCTCATGGCTGTTTCTGGTAAATTGTTCATATCTCAACCCCATGATGTTTAGCTTTTCTGCCTCCACTTCTCCTCTCCATCCATCTGCAGGAAAGAGGGAGAGGGAGGGATGATTGAGAAAGTGGTGCATGGTTTGGAGTGATTTTAGTTGGATCACTACATTGGGTGATGGCTTAAGTTTTAGCTTTTATATTCTTCAGGTTCTGTGCTGGTTTAGTGTGTAGTTCTGGGCTTCATATTAAGGGTTGGTAAGTTCTCTTCACAGAGTAGGTAGACAAAACAATTCCTTTCTAGCCTGGCACCAAGGAAAAATTTTAGGCCTAAGAGTGTAAACAACAGTGAAGGAAGAGAGGGAACAAGGAAGATGGAGCTTCATAAGTTGAAGCTACAATTAGACAATTAACTCCAATATGCGAATGGACCAACACCTGTAAAAGTGTGAGACCTTGTGACTGGGCATCCATTTTTTGGGATCATTTGTATACTTATCTTGGGTGTAGCACCAGTGGAGATCCTGCACTGCCCAAGCTGTATCCTTTTATCCTTTCATTCTCATCTCTGTTTCCAGGTCAGCCTTCCCAGGCATCAGGGAAGCATCATTCCTAGACCACGAGAGTCTATCAGTGGCCATGCAGGTTTATCCAAGATTCTATTTAGAGTATAATATTTATTTCTGTTCTATTTTGTCTTCCTGTGCTGCAATCCAAACTTTCTGCGAAGTGATACAAAAAAATGCATTTCAGGCTTTCTGGCAAGAAATGCATGAGAATGAACCAGTTGGCCTAAAGTGCTTAAGTGTTGAACAAATGTAATTTCTCCCTTCTCAGAGCCAAGTGTGTCAACTGTGATGTGTCTAATTGCTCTGAAGTCCAGGTTTTGTACCTTTTGGCAGAGCATCTACAATGAAACACATTTTCATGAGCTAAGGCAACTGTGTTTTATAGTGCAGTTTGGAGAATGAATACTTTCCTAGGAATTAAAGTGATAACAAAATGTTGCTCAAAATGCAGGGAAGTATGCCTGGAATAGTCAGTTGAGATAATATATTTCCATTTCAGAAGACGATTTTTTTTTTCTGTGAACGTGTCAGTTCATGGCTTATCTGCTACAGAAAGGTAAAAGTAGTTAATGATTTCTTGTGACCCATTTAAAAATTACTGTACCTGAATCAGTTCTGATTCCCAACTCTACCTTACTAATGGACTTGCTAACCTTACGCATCAAAGAACTAGATTAAATTGTCTGATTTATATTAGATTTAAATTATCCTACTGCTGATGAACATATTTTGGATGATTTTACTGGTTTCCCAATTTTTGAGTTTACCATATTTCTATGTAGTGGTATATAAGAATTATGTTCTCAGTTTTTAATTTATAATCAAGAAAACATTTTAGGTATCACTGAAGAAATAATGATTTGTTTGTGTTTGAATGAATTTGCATGAATATGATCACAGAATAAGGAATGTAAGAAAATGATCACAATCATCATGGGCTCCTTGATATTTCTGGGACAAATAAGTGATGTTGTAGTTACTATAAGCCTTGCAGCTAGAAAACTGCAATATTTCTAACTTGGATTTTGCTTATTTAAATGGTCAGTGCAACTGCATCTGCTGCATGTCTGGCCCATACCAGATATGATAGCTGCAAAAATCCTTCCTATTAAGTCAAAAGTCATAATCATACTTTGCCAAAATCCTGGTAAAGCCTCTTTTTTTTTTATCTTTACTTAAAATCATTCACAATGCAAAGAAGTTTGAAAATGAGCCTACAATAAAATATACAAACCCCATTAAAGAAAATTATGTTAATTCTACTAATGGTATTGTTTTTACTCTTCTTCTTTGCTGATATATCCTTCAACTTCTAATTATCATTTTTGTTTTTTTACTTTAGGATCTGTTGATCTAGGAAAATAATTCTTAATAGAAAACGAAGAGTGCATATATGTTCTTGACTTGATCAAAACTGGATATGAAGGATTAGGATTTTTTTTCCTGCTGCTTGTGGGTTTTTTTTGTGGAAAAAACCAAAACAACTCTCCGGAAATAACCCAAAGTAACAGATTCATTAGATTAGTAGAATGGTGTTTTTCAATTTAACTTGGTCAATATTTTTTAATATTAATGAAAAGCTGGAGTGAAGTTATGGGGTATAGAATTCTATTTCCTCTGTTCTTACAGTTATTTTTCTTTGGGAGGTTGGTTGAATTGTTTGGGTTGTTCAGTGACTAATAAAATGTTCATGATGTCTGCAGTATACCTCTTGATATTTTGGATTTCAAGTCTCCTTAGTCTTCCTTGAAAAATCAAATTATGAGGCCTGAACATAAAAACTCTACTGAGATTGTCATTTTTTACTACTCTCTGTGAGTTGTATTTCTTTAAAACCTGACTTGTCCTACTTGTTTCAGGTAATGAATCAGGATATTAAATTAAGTGCTACTTGAAGGATTAAGATACTACTGAAACTTGTAATAAATTTACGCAGTCACCATGGTGAGAATGCTTGGCAAATTTAGAGCTGATCTTGTATTCCTGTTGTCTTCATGGATAGTTCCCATATTCCTCTATTCAAGCGGTATATCCTCTAAAGATACACTTATGTATGCGTGAATGAATGCTTCCAGGAGCCCAGAAACATTTGCTTGTCAGCTTTCTGCACTGACACACAAGTGTTGAGATGGTAGGAAATGGCAGTGCTTTTTATCAGGACAGCACAGGTGGATGGCCTTTGTTAACAATGAGCAGTGGGATGTTAGGTGATGTGTTTTTCCTTAATGTCTCAAAAATACATTGTTATTTCAGGTTCTGAGAGCAAGCTAAAGGCATAAGCCCTGAGCTTTGGCCAGACTAATGTATTCTGTGTATAGCCAGAACCGTTACAGAAGAAATGTTTCCTTTGCATCCATCCGGTATTTGTTTTCTTTCCTTACTTAACCTTTCTTCTCAGAGCACAGCTCACCCTGAGTTTTGTATTGCTACTGCCTGGTTTATTCCTCAGCGGTTTTTTTTCCCTTCATTTCTGCTTGTCTCCTAAGGAAATGACAAACCAGAAACAGTTGAGTGGTCAAGTGTATCAGAAATAAAGCAAGCTGATGCATGTGGCATGGTTGAGTGGATGGAGCACTTCATTCTGCATCTGAAAAAAAATTCTGTCTCTGCCACTCATCTTTTTTGTTTTCACAGTGCTGAACGAGATATTTCATCTTAATTTAGGCAGCAGTGAGACAGGTTACATGCCTTCTTTTAAGAACTTTGAAATTCTGGTTTGTAGCATATTTTTTGGTATAGTTGTACCTTTTACTAATTGTGGAAGGAGAACTGAGTAGGTCTGTTTATGCATGACTGGAATAAAGTGGAAAGAACAGCTAACAAAGCAGTCTATTTTTCTGGAAATATTTCCCTATGGAATATATCCTTGTCTTTGATCTATAAAAGTTCAAGTGTGTCATCTTCTTCAAATTGCCTCCCAAAGAACATCTTAAATTACACAATAACTGAGGATGGAGGTCATGGAGAGTGCAGAACCTTGCATCTGCTGCAGAAGTGTTGTGTTATTCGTGCCCTGTTTCCTGCAGTCAGAAGAGCAATCCCATGAGACAAATGTTCTCTGCAGGACAGCACTGCAAAACAATGTCAGCACTGGTGCATGACTGGTGCCTGTCCTGCTGCAGCTGTAGGCTTCTCATCAGCTTTAGGCAATACTCCATTTCACAGGCTCTGGGTACAGTGATGCAGCTGCATCCAAGTGACCCCACACAAAGTCAGTGGGGGTCTGGCTTATCCATCCTGGTCTAGTGGAGCATCTGTTGTGCCTGACCTGAGCTGGATCGTGCAGAGCCACTGGTGCTCTGGTCCTGCCTGGCCCAGCAGACCCATGAAGAGAAATTCAATGAGGCTCTGAAGTGTCCTGCAGGCGGCCCATCCAGAAGGGCTCGATGATTGCAGCAGTTTGGGGATGGCAAGAACTGCAATGACACGATGCTCCACCTTATCTAGTGAATCCAGCGGGACTGGAGCAACTGAGCCTGCTTTGGTTTGCAATGAGGGCTGCAGCCAATGAAGTTGGTTTATAACAGACTCTCATCCACAGGTCATTTAAGCTGTCACCACAGTAGTTCTGACACTGGGGGTGCCAACACAACCTAAGTTCGGAGTTTTTGAATTTTTATTGAGTAGGTGCTCGGCTTGGGAACTATAAAACAAGCAACCTATAAGCTTTGGAGTGTGGGCCATTGTTCTCCCCTTTCCTTAACCAAATCATGTCTGTCCAGAAATCCAAGATAAAATCTGCTTAGGCAAAAAGATGTTATGCTGATAAAGCACAGTGCTTGAAAGAAATATGTATTCATTATCTTTAGAACAGATGGAGATCAGCAGGAAAGTTTTAATGGACTACAAAACCTGTAAAGTTTTTTGAATTCGTGATTCTACTGTCTTGTAAAACTCATAATTGCCTCAAAGAGTAATGAGTGGGCCTAAAACACATTCACATTGGCAGAAACGTGCACTGAATTTAATAGAACCTGAGTCAGAATTAACTTGGATGCATTGAATTTAAGTGTTAAACAATGCTTCTCATAAAGCACTTCAAAAGCAGAAAGCTAAAGTCTGAAGAGAAAAAGCCATAGAAACAAAGCAGGTCTCTGGTAGCTATTAATTTGTGAGACAGCACGTAGAGAATACTTCCTTGTAGACTCACAATGAAAACAAAGTGAAAAAAATGGACTCAAAATTGCGGGGCTGCAATGTAATGTGTACTATGATTCATACGTATTGTTATGAAGGTGCTGGAATAAAATAAAGGAACTGAATGTTCTCATTGGAATTCCCTTGATAGATTACAAGGCAAATGGTTGTCTAAGTAAAGGATGGTATCAGAAAAGAAATGCAATAAAGCACCAGATCTTTTCCACTGAGCCATTGTTTCATCTTGCAGATAGTTAGGGACAGAAAAAGTGAGGTCATATATTAGAAATGTGCTTTTTATTCTCCCTTTGTTCTTAAAGAGATACTGGCAGGCATAAAATCTAGAATAGTTCTCAATTCTTTTTGTTCCATCTCTAGGTGGCTCTGAGAAAGCACTTCTCCTATGAGGGATTTTTCTTTGTTATATGATACTACCTGGCTTAGGACTTTTGGCATTATTTGCAGATTTTCATGAAAAAGGTTGTAAGAATAATTAGGAATTTCTCCTCTTGTCGGAACAAAGGCAGCACCTGGTGATAGCTGTGCTCGGGAAGCTGAGGAAGGATGTAGACTTAGAGCGGCTAAACCATGCAGTGTGAGTTGGCTCTGGCCACCTGCACACCAGTAAGCAGTAAGAGAATTTTTCTTGTGGGAAACTGGACCATTAGATGATGGTGATGCTTTAGGAGATGCTTTGCTCATTCTTTTAGTTTGTGTTGGCCTCTGCCAGGGCTCTCAAGTGCTTTTTCTGTGGCTGTCTGAAGTTGATGTACCTGACCATGTTCTAGGCCGGGAAAGTGCAAGCATGCATTGGCCCTCTTTGTGTTCCCTGTTGGCCATTAATCAAGGAATCATCAAAATCATTCTAATATGCCTAGGTGACATGTTATCTAAAAAAAAGGGGAAGCTGCCCATGGGAAGGATGATAACATAACTTAGCCTTAGCTTAGTCATTCCTACCTGAACATTCAAGGTGTATTTTTTGACTTTTTTGATTTTTTAAAGATGAAAATATACTAAACTCTTCAAGAGAACTTCCATGAACTTGATGATATTAATATGTGACCACTTCCCAGGGAAACCTTTTCCAGTGCTCAACCACTGTCTGGGGGAAGAACCTCTTCCTAATATCTAACCTAAACCTTCTCTGACAGTTTCATGACTTTATTTTAATTAATATAAAAGCATGTAAATGATGTATTTATGCAGGTCAGCTTGTTGAGAGACTTTAGTTTAAAAATTAACTTTTCTGGCATCTCACAGAATCATAGAATCATTTAGGTTGAAAAAGACCTTTAAGATTATTGTGTCCAACATGAACAAAGCACCACTAAACCATATTCCCAAGGGCCACTTCCACATCCAAGAGTGTCACCACTTTTAAAGCTTACAAAACTAATGTTTATTTTGCTAATTCTCTGTGTCTTGCATTGCAGTGAACTACAAACCTGTTGTTTATAAAAAGTAAAAATGAGTAATCTTCTGTAGAATGTGTGCAAAACAATCTTTAAATTTCTTAGAGAAGCAGATAACTGCAATTCTATAGGATATTGTGTAAATGAATAGAAAAAAATCAGGTCCTTGAAGACCATTTAGTATGCAGAAAGAATAGAACAGAGCTGCTCAAAAATGATCAGTAGGAAAAGGAATTATGTAACGCTCCTGAAGTAAAAATAAATGTCTCTTCTAGGAAAAAAAAAATGCTATAATATTTAAAGATAGATGCCAAATTCCATTATAAGGAAAAGGTATTTAGGTATGAGAGACATGGAAACATTTGCGTGGTTCCTCTCATCAAGAATTCTTGAATTTCCATTGAATATTAGACCAAAAAGCCTTGCGACGGGTGTAGAATGTGGTAACACCATAGTTACTCTAAATAAATATAAAATTCTGCTTTTTTAAACAGGGAATTCTACAGCTTCTAAATGTCCCTGGCCACCAGCAGTGTTTCCTTCTTATTGCTTTTGTCATTACTACCAAGTTTAACATCTCTTCTAGAAGTCTTACAGCTTAGACTGCCTCTATCTTAGATTCCACTTTAGCTCCTCTAAGAGTTTAGATCAAGCTAGGAACTTAGTATTCATCTGCTATTCATTATATAAAAACAAAACTGTTGATGTTGACTTGTTTCTGTATGTATTGGTTCTATGTGTGCAATTCAAGTAGTAGTATCAGGGTTATTTTTCCTCCTGGAAGAGTGAAGATCTGCTGAACAGCATGCAGAGAGAATAGGGCTTTGTGGAGCTCACTGGGGACCCTATGTCATGTGTGTATGCCACAAGATGCGTGTGAAGAGCAGTGACCCAGAATCATGTTTCTTCCCTCTTGCCTTTGGGGAAAAAATAAAAACAAACACCTTGACATGCCTGTTAGGTCAATATGAGTTTCTGCAGGGATTCAGCCTGCAGCATGTGAGCTAAAGCGTGAGCTAAAGCATTTAAAAAAAAAACACCATTCAATGAACTTTGAACAGCCTCTTGAAATCAAAATTTACTAAGTGGGTTAGATATAAGAGGAGTGACGTAAAATGCAGCCGATTGAAGAGAAAAGGATCCTCTCTTTTTCATAAGTTTCATTATGATATCTTCAAGAATATATTAATATGAGCCAGCAGGAGTGCTGCTAGGATCCCAAGATGCAGCTGTCAAGTAACATCTGCCTAAAAGGGACTTGCTTCATTACTTTCAAACCTTTCCATTGCTCATTAGGTCTCACCAGATGGGGATTCAGTATTTTGAAGTCAGTCACCCTGTATGAAGTAGTTTGTTCATGACACTGATGAACAATTATCTACCTGTGCAGTTGGGACTTCTAGGCTGTTTATTTCAACTGAGTGTCAGTACAGGGCACAACTTTAGCATCTGATGACAAAAAAAGTGAAATACAGAGGATCAGTTTGACTGAATGGGTGCATGAATGAGATTGAAACTTTCCTATAATAATTCTGTCATTAATTTCCCTGTAACAGAATCCATCGTAATAATCCCTTGTAAGATTTTACTAGATGATTTTATTTATTTTACTCTTCAAGTACAGAAAAATAAAAATTATAAGTTCAAAAATGTTGTTCCAATCCATCCAGTAGAATATGAACTGCTGTGCATAGTAAGTGTTGTATTTCTGTTGGATGATAAATGTTTAATGGTTCGTTAGGAAACTAATTGTCAGTTTAAATCAGGAGAGTGACAATAATAACTCACTTAAATATTCTCATTGTGACCTGCAAAGGCATCTATAAACATAATTCATTCTAATTTTTGTGTATAGTTGATGGGTACAAATATATGGCAATCCCCTTGAAAAAAATTTCCAATCTCTATTGTAATGTTTCTTTTGCGTTTTCTGTTCTTCGCAACTTGTTATAAATAAAATAAACCAAAATATTGTTGCATGCATCATGTGAATAACTCACCAGAGGGGTTTTATATGGATGACTCTATGGCGTATCAGAATTTAAAAGTGATTAAAACCCTTGAATGATAATTTAAGTCATCTTTATTTTTTCACGTCTTACAATTAAATCAAACCACGTAGGGAAAAACAAGTGTTTATGCATGTACAAATACACATATACCTATATGTGTACGCACACACAAAAAATTCACAGTGGAAACATATTTAAAAACAAATTCAAGCCAAGTTAAAATAACTTACTCTGATATCAAAAATACTCATATTTCAAGACCAGATGTTGCCTTACTCTCTGCTGAATTCTCAGTGAACTATATTTTCTTTGACTTCAACAGAAAAATGCCTCTAAGGAGACTTTAGATGATAATCCTGAAGTATCTGAGTCACCATGTACAGCAGGAGGCAAGTAAGGTTTCCACTGAAAATGTAGACATAACATAATTGTAAACACCGTTTTAGAAAAAGTACTGGTGTACTTAATTAGCTGCGGCAGGACACTGAAATTTTTAAGGTCCTTACTTGCCCACAGTGAAGAAACTGTAGGAGGAGGCTATGCCAAAATCTTTCTTATCCCTTCCTGGCATGACTGGCCAGTGGTTTCTTTCAGCAGCGAGGGACTTGCACTCTCATTTATGCCCTTTTTCAGGAACTTTCCAATTGATGAAAGAAGGAAAAATGGGGTAAGGCTTCCCTGCTCTTACAATATGATGGGAATTGATGTCAATGTATGAAAAACTAAGCCGTCAACTTCCTCCCTTTTTTTCCAAGTAGCTTGGAGAATCTACAATAAAGATCTTGCTTTGCAATTCTACTCTGAGCACATGTTCAGTAGAATTTTTTTTTCATTTCTTTTTTCTCCCTCTTATATGCTTACCTAACCAACCCTGATGCCTCTGCTATTGAAGATTTTTATGGTTTGAGGGGAAAAAGGAAATCTCTGTTTCAGGTTCTGGAATGAAATAATTACAAATCTTGGCAATATTAATAAGTGTTATTTTCCGTAAGGAATTCTGAGGTGAATCAAGGTTTTCAATTTAAATCATCCAGGAACCATTGAGGGAACACATTTTTCCAGTGAAATTTTACTCTTATAGACAAGGTATTTCTGTATGGTCAGCTAGTATATTAGTTCAAACATACAGAAACCTTAAAAGTAGTATTAGAGCAAAGTCTAAATAACTTGACCCTGAACATTTCTCTGAAACATGATGGAAATTCTCCAGTTTAGGTTTTAAGTTGGCAAGAATTTCCCACGCATTTCCTGAAGTTCCAAGGTTAATATAGTTCTTATATATAAAGTAAAAGTAAAAAGGATTGTTTGTCATATTACAGAACCACAGAATCTGCTAAGTTGGAAGAGACCCACAAGTATCACTGAAATACCTTGACAGAGACTGATTTACGTCTTTTGCAAATGAAGTAAAAAGGAGTACCAGCAGAAGAAAATAAGTGTAAATCAGCAGCACAGAAAAAAACCACACTGAAGTGGAATGGAAAGAAGATAGTGCAGGTTGACAGATGGCAAGGCTTGCCTTACCTTGCAGTGGAGAAGAGACTCATGTTTGACAACTCCTAGAGGAATTAGGAGCAAGAACTGTGTGTAATTGCCCCTCACAATTGGCATGCAGACTAAATGATGATTCTCTATGCACTGTGTTAACAAAGTGCAAGAAATGCATCTTTCAATCTTTGCGTATTACTCTCAACTCCTTAGTGGTTTATTCTTGGCAGGTTATAACCTTGTAATATTTCCAAAGTGGTGGAGTGACAACTTTTCTGCCTTAATGGTAAGATCTAGTAAACTGAGGTTCTGCAGATTACTCACACTGCCTCAAGAGGACAGAAGGACTTAATTTCATCACTAGTAGTAACACTTTATAGCTCTGCCATTTTAAGGATGGCATCACAAGCCATAAATTGACTTCCACGAGCATCAAAAAGCAGCATGAGTTATTCCAGACAAGAAGAATGTAGTAGTGTATTGCTAACATCTGTTTCTTTTGTTCTTTTGCACCAGTATACTCCATATATTGAAGGAAGGGAGGCTGGTGGACCTGAATGCAAGACCAAAGTCAAATATAAGAGTTAAAATCAATGTTTCTACAGGTCAGAGAAAGGCTGTAAATTTCAGTGTATTCTTGTGGTTTCTGCTGCAGGACTAACAAATGAGCATATTAGCATCTATTCTAAAAAACTTTATGCCTGTAATGGAAAGAGATTTTTTTGAGTATGTATGCTCTCTCTAGTCAGAAATAATTTGAAAAGTATGTGTTCTTGTGCACATTTGAAAACTTATCATCTTGAATAACAGATATCTTATGCATACTTGCATAAAAGTGGAACATCAATATTTCTACACTTATTTTTTTTTTTTTACAAATCTTATCTGAAACACAATACTAATTTGCTAGCTCTCAGGGATTGTTTTACTTAAGTTGGATGGCAGGTTGCTGAGTACTGTTAGCTTAAAACATGTTCTTCTCTGGCAAAGGTGAAGTAAAAAGCTGTTCTTATTTCCCATCTGCATGCCAAAAGTAAATCCCAAAAGTCATTTATAGCAGCAGTTTAATTTTTTTAAAAACACTTAGTTAAACATTTTTACTTGATTTTTATAATGAAATGAAGTATGCCTTGATTAAAATGCAGGCTGTGAGCTCTGGCAGTTTTACTAGCAATTTGTGACACTTGCCTTTTTTTTTCCCTTGGTTAGACTGTTTCATGTATAATTTACTGTGACAAAACACTGGCCCTACTTATTGTCTATAAATAGAGGCCCATTAGAAACATGTCTGAGGTGTAGCTTTTTAATGGCTGCATAATATTCTCAGACCTGCAGGTAATGGAATAGTAAACAACTTTTTGGTTAAAAAGACAGGGAAACAGAAGCGTTCCTCCATAAAATTAGTTTACTGTAGATGTATGGATATTTCATGACAAGAACAATGATTTGTATCTACTTACAGACAAATATGAATTCTTCTCATCTCAGTCATATGAATACTCTCGAAGGGGTTAGGTTTATCTTATTATGAGTGTGATTTGTCTGTGTACACTTGCTGCATAAAGAAGAGTAAAGGTTGTCACTGTAGTGCACCTCTTTATGAAACTCTAAGTAGTGTCAGAAGGTGTGAATTAGACAGATTTTGATAAATACAGATGGTTTCCTTCCCATACACAGAGCATGGGAGAAAACATCTATGGCAAATGAGTGAGTAGGAGCTAGATAAATATGTAGGGCTGGAGAAAATTTGTTAAAAGAATCCAACATAATTTACTCGCTTTTTGCCTTGTCTTAATTACAGACCTGCAAATCTAGGAAGTATACAATGAGCACAGTGGAAAGTCAGGTGTGCTAAAGAGATCACTCCAACTGAGGTAACATTTGAAAGGAAGAAAGCACGGGCTTATGTGCCTTTAAAAAATATAATCAATACAAAAGAAAACCAAATCAGAACATCTTTCACGCTTAAATCTCTCATTATCTCTCAAGCATAAATCTCATCAGAAGAAATTTCACTTACTCTCTGTGTTTCTGTATCCTTTGAAAAGCACTTTATCTAGTCTTGACCATAGAATATTAAGGGTTGGAAGGGATCTTAAAGTTCAGTTAGTTCCAGCCTCACCTGACAGGAGCAGGGACACATTCTTCTAGACCAGATTGCTTAGGGCCTTATCCAGCCTGGCTTTGAACATTGCCAGGGATGGGGCATCTGCAAACTCCCTGGGCAACTGGTTCCAGTTTCTCATCACTTCACAGCAAATAATTTTTTCCTAATATCTAACCTAAACCTGCCTTCTTTCAGTTTATACCCATTCCTCATATGTCCTATTGCTACAGTTCCTGAAGAAGAGTCCATATCTGGCTTTTCTTTAGGATCTTTTCAGACACTGGAAAGTTGCTGTGAGGTCTCCATGCAACTTTTTCTTCTCCGGGTCGAACAGCCCCAATTATCTTAGCCTTTGTAAGAGTGGTGGCCCAGCCCTCTAATCAATGTTTTGGCCTTCCTCTGGACTCGCTCCAACAGTTCCATGTCCTCTTCTTCTGGGGACACGAGAACAGATTGCAACCCTCCACATGGCTTCCCCCAAAAGCAGAGTAGAAGGGAAGAATCACCTCCTTCAACCTGCTTGGCCATGCTCATTTGGATGTAGCCCATGATTGCCTTGGCTTTCTGGGCTGTGAGCTCATACTGCCAGCTCATGCTGATTTTTCCACCAACCACCATGCCCAAGTACTTCTTTGCAGGGCTGCTCTCAATCACTTCTCTACACAACCTGTAGGTGTGTCTAGGATTGCCACAACTCAGGTGTAGGGCCTTGCACTTTGCTTTGTTGACCTTGTTGAGGTTTGCCAAGGTCCCTCTGAGTGGCACCATTTCCCTCCAGTTGTGACCTGTTAGAACTCTCTGGCTTTGCGATAAAAGCAGAGATGTTTGGGTTTATTTTGAACTTAAACTTGATTATTCATAAAAAGATGTACTATTCCACACTCCAGCTGCAGGTCCCAAATTTGTGCAACTTCTTGGCAAAGTCATTAAGTCATGTGATATTTCTCTACACAGACCTTTCACTAAATTTGGAATTTCTTCTGCTTTCACATTCACTTCATGCTAATGGCATTTAGTTTTCATGCTTGCCTTATAGGGCTTTGTACCATTTCAGAAGTTTTCCCACACTTATATATATCAGCCCTATATAAGAAATTAACAACAATTCACAAAGATGATTACTAGCTTCTGAGTGGGTGAAACTACACAGCTACTGCATCAGCTTTTATAAGGGCTGTTATTTACAAGCCTTAGGGTTTTGGGCCATCTGTGAGGCTTTGAAAAAGGTCCTTCTTTAGTTATTCAGTGGGATTTAAAGAGTTTGTGATACATAAATATGTCTAATGTTGCAGTGAAATAGTTTAGTGGGCTGAATAAAGCAGAAACCAAGTAAGATAGGGATCAAATTATCCAGTAAACAAGGTTATGTATTGGTTGCCAAGTTTTAGCAATCTCACCATCTCTGTGTAAGTCTTCAAGAAACACTTGAAAATACATCTGTGTTAGGAAGTCTCAGAAGATGGCTGTTATCAGTGCAATTAAACTCCTTAGCTGACAGCATCACTTTCAATGCTAAAAGTCTTTAGTGCACCTAATAAAAGTGAGCTGCAAGGGTTGCTTCTGAGCAGAACTCATCTGTTCTCTACTTCACTATCTGATTGTTGAAGAAGAGAACTTTTTTCTCTATGACAATACAATTTCAAGGTGGAAATAAATCTGTGTGATAAATCATACTTTTTATATAGGAAAGTTTCATAAGCAAGTTTTTATCATGGCTCTGAAGCTATATGTTAATGTGCAAAGCTGCTAGTTAGACTGGACCTGAGGATAATGAAACCTGTTAGATCTCTGTATTACAGACTACTACAGAATCAATATTCTCATTCAGAAAAAGATTATACTTTTATAAGTGTTCTGACCTCTGAAACAATGTAAGACAATCTTTTTTTTTTTTTTTTGGAAAAAAGGAATTGCTTAAAAAAACCCTGTTATTTTTATTTATTGTGTGTTAGGAGTATACCTGTCTTTGAAATATCAGTGAAAAATTGAGATGATCAAGTTTAGTTTGACAATATTGAATTTTCAAAGGAATTTGAAATGTTTCATGTTCCATTGGGAATATGCAAAAAAGTACTTTGAGACTTAGAGGAATAAGGAGATTGAAAGGAGAATGAAATAACATTGCACAGAACTTCATGGACACGAATTACATCTACTGCAATTGAAAAAGGACAAATAACTAAACTATGAAATTGGCAGATTCATCAAGCAATATTCCTTTCAAGCTTTAGCAGATTTGTTTTAGTCTCATGAAATGTAAAATTTTCTTTTGTTGGCAATAAAATCCCCTGGTGCTTGCAAATAAAAATAAGTGCAAAGAATGCACTCCAAGGTGAATTTAATTTATGGTGTATTTACCTTATTGTTGCTGCGATGTCATGAGAGTGGAAAAACAGAATTTTCTTGGCAGTCTGAAAGGTTTAATGGGGCAGAATCAAGAGGACAGCAGTAGCTTTGTGTTTTATTGGTTGGGTTCTTTTCTTTTCATTCCTCTTCTTTCATCAGTCGTGAACTATGTTCGACTCTAGTAAGATTTCCAGCCAGACCAGCTACCTGGCAAGTAAGAATAGAAATATTATCATTTGATTGTGATAGAGGTATTGTTACTGAAAGCCATCTGCATAATTATCTCCTGTAAAGAAAAGCTCTATGAAATGGATTTATCTCTCAAAAAAGTACGCTATAGAGCATTAAAATACCATTTAAAATGTGTTAATAGAATAGATCTCTATAAAATACTGTTGCATTGCACTGATTGAAATATTTCCAAAGACATTGCTTGAATTTCTATACTAATATTTCTGAAAATATCGGTTAACAAAGATATGATATATAGTTTTCTTGTATGCCATGTATGTAAGTTGCAATCACATTACATTACTTTCTAGTTTAGTACATCTGTTGCTTCATTTTTCAGCTTTTGAATCACAGTGATTACAGTATTTCAGAAAACATCATGTTCTGATTAATTAATTGAACTAAAACTTACCTCTTTTAGCAGTACCACAAATTTCCTTAGCCCCCCTTAATGACTTTATGTTAATAATTTGGTACTTTGTTGCAGTCAGTTTGAAAACTGTGCAAATAATCTAAATTATTCTGCCAATTCCACATGCACAAATGCTGCTGATATTGTCCACGGATAGTACGGCATTCAGAATATTTGGTTTAATCTCTAGTGGCTCTTTGTGATTTCAATTTAACATTAGAAATCCTTCAAATGATCCTACTGTATTTTAAAAGACCATATAGTGACTTTTGATCTCTGCTGGGTGACAAAGCAAATCTTTGCAGAGTCTCTTCTGACAGAAACCTTAATCAATGCAATTTTGTCTGAACTGATTCACCACGACTGGCAGTTTTTAAAGCCCCAACTTTTCTACAGTTTCAGCTGTAGTAACTTTCATTTGTCATGTGTTTATTGCTTATTGAGATGTTTCAGGGGGAAATAATCTCTGAGGATGAGAATGAAGATGGTGTAAATAAAATGGTTATAAAACATAAAAAAATTCTGAACAGAGTGGCTAAAAATAACTTGTCATAATACTGCATGATATTACATTTTACCTCAGTCTTGCTTTAATATATAGTGATTTGTTGACCTCATCTTGAATTAAATTCCTTTCTGTTTCCTTTTTTTACCTTGTTGGGAAAGTATTTAAGTAATGTCTAAACTTATAGTTATTTCCAAAATTGTTAATTGCCCATCAAAAACCTTCCTTGTTTCCTAAGTACTTCCTAAGAGAGGAACTGGCTGGCTGCAAAGATGTTAGTGGGGATATGTAATGAAATGACTTTATTGTTTCCTGGAAGCCCCGCCTTTGCTGTCAGTCTGTCAGGCAAGTCTTTTGTTGAGCTCTTTTCTTCAGGCTGGGATGGATTCACCCAGAGAAGCTGTCGATGTCCTGCCACTGGAAGTGTTCAAGGCCGGGTTGGATGGGGGCTCTGTGCAACCTGGCCTAGTGGAAGGTGTCCTAGCCTGTGGCAGGGGAGTCAGTAGTTGGAACAAGATGATCTTTAATCTCTCTCCCAAGCCAAGACTTTCCATGATTCTGTGAATTTGAATTGGGTGTGCTTTAGCAACATGCATCCAAGTATGCTGGATACCTGGCTGCCATAAACTCAAGATAATTAATTCCTGTTGTAGTGAACTAATAGAGATGTATCAGTTTCTAATGAGACATGTACAAAAATCCTCTTCTTACATGCCTGAAATATTTTCTGAAAGGTTTTAATTAGGCTTCTACTCACAAGCTTTGTATGGTTTTACATATAAAGTGGCTGCAGCTAGCTGTTAGCTGATATGAAAAAAAATAATTCATTGTTCTCTATAAAGCAAAAATTAGACCAAACATTTGTATTCTGTTTTATTGTCAAGTTTTTTGTTTGTTTGTTTGTTTGGTTGGTTGGTTAGTTGGTTAGTTTTTTTTTTTAACACCTAATTTTCTTGCTTAATCTTTTTTTAATTAATGTTAAAATGTCACAGATATTTCCTACCAGAACCAAAGCCACACAGGTCTTAGGATAAGCACTGCCTTTTGAATTTGAGGTCCTGTTGAAGCTGGTTATCCTTGGTTAAAATAACTTCGACATGATATAACTTAGTAAAATTTCTTAACTTTGATGTATCATTTCCTTGTATGCTATAAACAGTGTCTTGCTTAGCATGAAAATGGAGAAGGGCAACCAAAGTTTGGGGGAAAAAAAAAGAAAAAGGTAGGGATGGTGGGCTGAGGAATATAGATAAACTTATAAACTTGATGGGTATTTTTGACAACTTCAGAATTGCGTCCAGAATAGCAAAACAAATTTAAACAAATTTGGTACTCGCTAGTGATACAAGTCTGTTTTATAGTCCTAGGAATGTTATTAACTAGTCTTTAGTAGAAATTACTTCTACTGTCAAGTGGCTAATTAATATTTAATTTCTATTTATTTATTTATAGAAGAGCTGTTTTTTAGAAGAAAGGCTGCCATTCTGGTTTCTGGCTAGAGAATAAAACTGGTTTAATTATCAGTTAAAACATAGTAATTGGATTGTACCCATGTAATTGAAAAAGAAAAAGGTTCAAATTTATTAAAATTGTCTTCATTAATTATTTCTACTCATGGAGTTTTATGCATTGCTTTACTTGCTGAATACTACGCTTTATAGTTCATTTCCTGAGACTTGGTACAGTGTACAGCAGTTTCGTAGCCATTACAAATGTAAAACATTCACTTGGTGCAACCAGGGATATTACTGAGAAACCAGAGAAGTGATTCATGGGTCATGAACTACCCAAGGGTGCCTCATCTGACCACCTTACCCTGCATGAGAAAGATCCGGGTCTCCAGTATGTCTTTGGGGTAATCTGTCAGTCCTCTGGGAATGCCTGGCATGCTCATAATGCCACTTGTCACCCGTGGTTAGGGTATGAGACACACTTTGGCCATGTGGGGAAGAGCATACCTTCAGTGGGTGTATGTAACAAGTTGTAGAACAGAAAAGGGGCAATATTAGGTCCCACCACAATGAAGTTCATCCCAGGGTTGTGTTCATCCATAACTTAGTTACTCACCCATTCATGACATGCTTATCCAGCTCTGTGCTGGATATTTCATCCAGAAGGATACTGTGAGAGACAGTATAGAAAATTTTACTGAAACTCAAAAAGATTACATCAACTGGCTTCCTTTGATCAGCCAGGTGGGTTGCCTTGTCGTAAAAGGAAATAAGATTTGGTAAGCAGGATTTTCCATCATGAAGGCGTGCTGTCTGGGATCGATGACTGTATTGTCTTTCAGGTGTTTTGCAATACCTGAATAGTCTTATCCATAACTTTACCCGGTACTAAAGTGAGACTAAAAGGGCTGTAGTTTCTGGGGACCTCCTTCTTGCCTTTTTGAAAATTGGGACTTTCACCAGCTTCCAGTCAGTTGGGACCTCTCTGAATTCCCAAGACTGCCCAAAAATCATCAAGAGAGGTTTTGCAATGACATCAGCCAGTTCTTTGAAGATTCCTGGATGGACCCCATCAGGCTCCATAGATTTGTAGCGATCCATCCAGAGCAACAGATTCCACAAAGTTGCAGGCTCACCTGGGAGCTGATCATTCTCACAGTCATGCTCAGGGTATTTAGACCCCCTTGGTCAGTCATCCATGTCAGAAATCACATTGTGCCCTCCTCACATGCCTTAGCATTCCAGATTAGTATTGCTGGATGGTGAGGTAGTGCTCTGTAATGCAGCAGTGATCGTGTAACCTCATCCCAGTGATTGCAGGACTGAGTGATAAAAGATAGTTTTATATGAGTAGTAGCATGTGTCTGTTCCTTAACAACTGAATGATCTCTGTTCAGATAGATACTGGAAGTTTTTTTCTATCTTGAGTCTCTGTGACAACATTTGATACACTACAAGAAGTAAAACACCTTTTACGAGCAGAATTTATGGAGGTTTATTTGTGTTATATATCCCTCCGGCTTTTTGTTAAAGCCTTGAGTTGCTAATTCAATATTTACAGCCTCAGTTCCCCTGTCTCAAAAGTAATTATTTTGCTTGTTGCTCATGATGAATACTTCCAGCACTATGCTAAAACTATATATAACAGTAAGCCAGCTGCCCTATGTTCAAAAGCTAAACTATTGAAAAAATCAATGCTATCATTAGTTAAACACATATGTGCCATTAAAGTTGTTTAATACCCTGCTTTTCTGTGAGTTGCATCCTTAATTAGGCATGTAGCCTCAATGTTCTAACAATTCTAAACATGATCTCTTCTTCAAACTAAAAACATATTGTGTTGTATAATCCCAGAAAAATGGTAAATAGTGCTATAGAGTTATGAAGCTTCTAAAAATTTGACATCTACATCTATTTTATTAACTATAAATCTCCATATTGAATGATATACTCTGTAAATATGTTTCCAATGGATCTGTTCTTTTTTTCTGATAGGAATTGTACTGCAGATACCTTTTGTCCTTGAAACTGCCAAAATATCACCAAATCAAAGAGTGGCTGAGGACTGAATAGACCTCTGCAGGACATCTGGTCCAACAGTTCAGGCAACGCCACCCAGAACTGACTGCCCAATGTCTAGATGACTTTTGAATATCTCCAAGGGTGGAGATTCCAAGGCTTCTCTGGGTGGCCTGTGCCCATACTTGGTGACACTCACACTCAGTGTTTCCTGATGTTCTGAAAGATCTCCCACTGTTCCATTTTGTGTCCATTGCATCTTGTCACTGAACCACTGAAAAGAGCCTGGCTCTGTCTTCTTTGCCCCTAAACATCTGCAAGTGCTTGTACACATTAATGAGATGCTCCCCTGAGATTTCTCTTTTCTGGATTAGACAGTCTCAATGAACCACTTAAATTAAAAAATTTAAATTACTTTAAACTAATTGCATGGGAATGTCTGTCAGAGACAGCACAGAGACAATTACATATTGCATGTGTTTGTTTTGTATGCATGTATGTATGTATAATTTCATATATATTTGTACAAATACACTTTTAACATACCTGTATATAAAATGCATGCAAAGCTATTCAGACCTGCATTATCTCTTCTATGTGAAACTGTAAGGTATGGCTAGAGTTGAGCTTAGAAATCACCAATTTTTCCAGAATTCTTGATAAACCAATATGTGATTCAGAGGCAATGATTCTGACTTTTTATTTCTTCACAGTTTTACAGCTTTGGTGTTAATTAATCCTTGGGGTTTTTTTCTGATATTATTTCAAGTTTATCCTAATGGAATGGCATAATTCTTTTTTATATTTGTATGTTTAGCATGTAACTCCTGAGAATCATCAGTCGATATATTATTGTTAGTAAGGATTTACATTATTTTATACTCCAAATGCAGAGTGAGGGGTCATTTGCTTATGTTCAACTGAGTTGCAGTTGTTGTTCTGTTGTACCGCCATAACTTTTGAAAAATGGTGAATTATCTTTTGGATAAAACATCCATGGTGACTGCAGTCACTGAGTAGTCCAAGTTATGGAAATATATGTTTTTAAATGTTCGAGGTAGTTTTGCAAGTGGAACTAAATTACTCTAGAAAATTACTAGTTCTCATATGTGCTGGGGAACATACTCCAAAATATAGAAAAATCTTAAACCAAAATAAGTTACCAATCACCAGAATTATTTCGTTTGGAAAAGACCTTTAGGCCATAGAGTTCAACTGTGATCCAGTGCTGCCAAGTCCTCCACTAAACCATGTCCCCGGGTGCCACATCTACACACTTTCTAAATACTCCAGGGATGGTGACTCCAGCACTTCCCTGGGCAGCTTGTTCCAGTGCTTGACAACCCTTTTGGTGAGGATGCTTAACTACATTTTTGATGAAGAAATTTCCTAACACACAAGAAAATGGAGATATTTTTTAAAGATGAATATTTTGAGTACAATACCAAAATTTTACCATACTCTTGCATTTCTCTGGCCAAGAACTAATCTATCAAGAAATAAATTTTATGAGAATCTTATTTTTTTGCTTTGTTTTCTTTTGCTGGCTGAGTATGACTGGCCTTATTATGATGTGCAATAGCATTCCTGAGAAAGAAAGCAGAAAATTTAGTGGTTAAAGTGAGTTTTATTTCTTAAAATGCATTCAAAAAATTGCTGTCTATTAGGCAATATTTTCAGTTTTCTAGTAAACTTTTATTGACAAAAAAAACCCTTTAAAAGTATTGCTTATCATTTCTTTATCTGCAATAAGGAGGTTAAAGATTAGGTTCTGTGACATTATTTTCAATTTTTTTTTGTCATTCTGATGTCCTGCAAATTGAATAAAATTGTGAAGTAGACACAGTCCACACAGAGATGCATTAGTGGCCTGACTCCAGTAATGGTGAAATATGTCCTGGCTGTCAAGATGCTAAAACATAAGCATCAGAATAACTCCATTAAATACCATGGGAAAAGATTGCCTAGAAAACATGTACTGCAAAGTGCAACTATGGAATCTTTTCTATCAAATAAATATTTTAAGCAAAGACTGTTTAGATCACATTAGTTTGGACCAACTGCATGTCTCATTTAATGTAAGTACTTTGTTTTCACCATATAGCGGTGTCACATCTATTGCTTTGAAAAATTGATGCTCATTTTTACATAATTCATAGTATCGTGCCTGCTGAGATGAGTAAAAAATGCCTAATACATTCACAGCGTTACTTCTGTAACAGTTTCAAGGTCAGACATTTAATTGACTCTTGATTCTAATTCTATCAATGTCAGTATGCTCATTTAAGAAAAGGGAAATGACAAAGAGGAAGTTTTTTAAAGTAACTTTTCATATCTGAAGTCTATTCAGAAAATGTTTTGGATGCCTTATACCTGATTTATTATGACTGTTCTACATGATGAGAACTGTCAATCATATAATTTGTATTTTATATTTGGTTTGTGGTAAATTATTGATAATTTTCAAGGCTGTGCCCAAGGGATCAAAAATCTTTCCAAAATCAATCTGTATATGCATTTCTTTTTATGCTTGCTGAAGTTTGGCTTTGGATGAGATTTTATTTGGCTATGCTCAAAAGCCTTATAGTCTTTGGAAGCTGATTTATGAAAATTCTACTCTCCTGGGAGCAGTCAGGCTAATGGCCAAAGTAAAATGGTTGCATGAAAGGTATCCAGAGTCTGGTCACGCAACCTAGTCCCTCAGTTTTCCAAGCATATAGCTCGCTGGTTCTGTTCAGCTGTCCTCAGCTTCCCTACAACCCTTTGTTATGCTTGGGCATAATATCCTTATCTCAGCCCAAAAGTTAAGAAGCTGCTGGACAGCAGGGGCTAAGATACACGCACCTTCAAACAGGTGCACTTCATTGATCGCCGGTCTTTTGCACCAGCATGACAGTGAAATGTTGGGAACTCACCCAGGGAATCATCTGCCTTTCAAGCACAGGAAAGAGTGAGACAAAAGGACAATCAATTAAACCTCTATGCAAACATGGAATTCTTTGGTTTTTACCAACTAACCCAAAGACACCTTAACACTGCAATGGAGATGCAGATCTTAAGAAATGCTTTGCAGACACACTCTGTGGACAAAAAAATAACAGAAATAAATCTGCAAAATTATAACGTCAAACAGGCTTAGCTGGGAAATGTCCTGGTGACCGTCAGCAAGGGTATGTATTGTGGGTAGAAAATATGAAGAGGACAGAGACAGAAACAGACAGATGAGTCTTTTGCCATTTGTGCTCTCTTGTACACACAGCAAAACTCCAAAAGGGATTGGGAAAATTTCCTCACGGTATTTTTTTGTTAGTTTAATTCTTGTTTCAACATATGCTCAGTCCCCTTAGGACTTGGAAGGAAAAAAACTGCAGTAAGTCATTCTATTTATTCAACTTTGGTGAAATGAGACGATACTGGAAGAGTGATATCTGCTGCCAGTGTAGGACAGAGAGTTTGTCTCCTGGGAGATCTGTGTCCAGAAACTATGAAGGAGAATTAAGAAAACCTAAACAGACAGAGAAGAAAAAAGTTATTGTTTTATTCAACAAAAAAAGTTACACTTTTTTTTTTTTCTATATTACTTTTGGTAAGCTTTGGAGTTCTAACTCCAAATTAAATAACGGAAAATTATGTAAAGGGAGATTTTTTTTGTTCTCTAAATTGAAGTGACATTAACTGTATGTTTTCTGAACTTTTATCTCTAAGAACCTGGGAAAAGAAAGTGCAAAGTCGATAAAAAATAGGTGTACAGGAGAGCTGAAAAAGAGAGTTCAGACCATTAGCCAGTCTACCAATAACAGCGACCCTACCGAAATATTTTCCAATGAATATATGCTTAATATTTTATTTATAAACCTCCAGTGATAGATTTTCATGTGTCAATAAATTTGCTGTCTAGACAAGTGTTTAGTAGGTTTTGGGGTTTTTTTATTTTTTGATCTTCTTTTGTTGTGTAAGGGCCAACCTAAATATCTTCTATGTAAGCAATTACATCTATTTCTTACTGACCTATCCGCGGCAGAAGCGCAACATAATTTTCTTGTGTCAGTCTTGAAAGCTATAGTGTTGTCTCATTTTAGGCTTTCCTAGCTGAAACACTTTAACTATCTGTTTGTGGACCGTGTTCTTGAAATCTGACTGTTCTTGTTGCCCCACTCTAACCTTCTACTGCTTTACCACCTTATGCACAGGGCCCCAAAGGGAAATGGTGCTCCAGATGGACCTAGGAACTGTGTGGAGGTCTTTCTTCAGTTTGGTGATTTGCCCTGGAAGAACAGTGACCAGGATTATTCTGGACTATAGTTCTAAATGGTTTAAACTTGTCTTTTCACAAGTAATTCTTCAGTTTAAGGTTCAGCAGTAAGAATGTTCTAGGAGCAATTCCTAGGAGAAACAGAGAGAGCATGAAGCCATTCACTTTTGGATGCTAAGGCAGCTCATAAGCATATATTCAAGGTACTTAGGTCATTTGGCCTAAGTGCAACTTCCTGGGAGAAAAAAAAAAGAACAAAAATTATATCTTTACTCTTTTTTAAATTTACTGGTATCTGCAGGATTATTCCCCTTCTGTACAACTTACTGGAGATTCATGGGGTTTTTTGTTTGTTTCTTTTAGTTCTATGGTTAGAAAAATTATTTCCCTAGCACAGACTTTTCGTGAGGGGTGATGCAGAGAAAGGGAGAGGCATTTCAGGCGATAGAAAGGACAAAGCTGGGGGAGGAATTGGAGCACAGATCTCTATTTATGACATCAGTCTACAGACTAGTGTTCTGGGGGTAATCTGAGCAATACCTACCTCTTAAAACTTAATGGCCAACAAATTTTAAGTTAATTTATTCTCAATAGTCTTACAGATACTCTTACAGAGAAGATATCTGAACATCCCATTTTGAAAAACATTCTAAAGTTCAAAGAAAAATATGCTTAAATTTAGAGTCTTGTCTCATCTTCCTATTTGAGTGTTTGTGTGTTACTGTGGAGAAGAAAAGGCTAAATGATTTACACTCACATCATTAGAGTTATCTGTTGCACCGATTAACAATTACGGTCTCAGATCTGAGTGGCTCAATTTTACTTCGGACATTGTTTTTTACAGTGGGTTGAGTCTCCTGAGTTACTGACATGTATTTCCACTCTACCACTTGTTTGGACTCTGATTCTGAAAATTCTTGCTTAATTGATGTTGGGTGAAAGCTACACATGGGTAGAATCCTTTGAGTGAGGAAAGAGACAAGAAGATTTGTAACATGCCTTGTTATTCAAAAAGGACAATTATGAACTTTATTGAATTCCCAGGCCCCAGATTCTTCTTTCTGAATTTTCAGAACAAAACCATTGTGTCTGTACATTGAACATAAGGCATTTGAACTTAAAAGGCATGACAGATCATAAGCACATAGAAGGAATTTAGAATTAATTTATTTTCAAAATAATTGTTTTTAAAATGGCTTTAACAATATAGGGATTTGCCTAATGGTTTTTGAATGACTGAGATGAGAAATATGAAGAATAAAGACTGTGATGCACATGTACAAGTAACATGGTAAAAATTGTTCTGTAAAATTGAAAAGCATACAAAGACTAAATCATTGTACTTTGTCAGTAAGCAATGACAGGACATTTATTGTATTATTATTCTTCACTGTATGCTTTGTCCGGATGCAAACTGAAGGTTGAAAGCATTGAGCCATCAAAATTGATAATGAAATCCAGTCCTCAGGGAACTCCCACTCAGGAAACTGAAGCAGAAATGATCTTATTAGAGTGTGTGTGAAAGTAAATGAGAAATGATGTAAATTGTACAGCAGTGCATGATTGTGAGATTTTCTGGCATCGTTGAATTTTTACATGGCTCTAATCGGATGCAGACATAGATTTGCTGTCCTGTAATTAATTTTCATGGCTTTAAATTACCAGAAACCAAAATGCTGGAAAGGCAGAGTCACTCTTTTTGAAGAGTATGAAATATTATAGGGCTTGATGGACTTGCTCTGCCTTATCTATTCCAGGGACTGGAGACTGGACTGGTTACCATGGTTTGGTGTCTGACAACGAGTTGATAATCGTCAGTCCTGGAAGTTCTACAGGTATGGGAGCTGTTTATTTTCTTGAAGCTAATACCTGCAGTGTTTTTTTAGGGTTCTCGGTTCCATCTTCTCTTCTATAAGTGTTCAAATCTGGCCTTGTTGCAAATTTGTGGGATGTTCTGAGGTGAGTATGCCTTAGTCACTGTACTTATCACAGATTCTTTTGTATAAATAACCAGAAATAAAGTAAATATGGTTGGCAGCCCCTGGTGTCCCAGGAAGAAAAAAATGACTGTTCTGTTCAATGACTGTCTTTCTGCTTCTAAGGATTTATCATTATGTAAAGTATGAATATATGAAATATTTTGTGTGTGTGTATGTGAAAACAAACAAACAGAAAAATCCCAACAACAAAGTCAAAAAATGAGGTATTCATATACTCCACTATGCTTTACTAGTAAATGACCCCAGTTCAAGGAAAACATGTACAGAATTTGCCTGTCTGCCTTTATTTTTGGCCATTAATCTCTCTTGACTTTGTGCTGCTGTTGCTGCTTCTTATCACAGTTGTCAGAATAACAGAGAGGATGGAAAGACAGCAGCATTTTCCCATCTCCATCATTAACAGACACAACCCAAGTTTTTGGGTTTTTTTCCTCCAAACTACATAGCTACTGACACTGCTTAAATAGAGTGCTACTTCACTATTACTCCTTGGAGAAAGATTTATCTGAGCAGATACAATCCCTGCCCTCATGGCTTTTATATACATGTTCTGCCCAAGATGTACAGAAAATCAGATATATTGATATATTGATACACAAAGAGGAAAGAGGAAAGTCTCATGTCCTTCATTCCCAGTCCTTCCTGAATATATGTTTGCTTCTGGCTGTATACACAAAAATTTGTACTTGAGATCACAGAACAAGAAAACAGACCAGATTGTTATTCATTGCACATTGAGTAATTTCACTTAATATTTTTTCTATTTATGAACAGGAATTTTTTGACCAAGTTCAAGCTCTTTTGATCAAGTTGTTAATTTTGAGAATGCTTTGAGTTTGTTGTTTCTCGGTCCTGATTAGCAAGAAGTCTCCACAAATAAGACTTCACTCCTTGCTGCCTTATCTTTTCTTGAAAGTCATTTCGTGTAGCTTTTGGGCTTGACTCTCATCTTGTTAAGTGCTGACAGCATTACCGAAAAATTGGCCTACATTGTGTGTTGCAGCACTTTGTGAAAACAAACGAGATAGAGCAAACATTAAATCACTGCCTGTCAGCTCTGTGGGGTAAATGTCTATCTCTTCTCCTCCTTATTTGTGATATAGGACACTTATTTGTCAATGAGAGATAGCCATCTATGAACTGCTCAATTTTTACTGCTGGGTGATGTGCAGAAGACCTCACTTCTGTAGACTAAACCTGGAGCAGGCAAGTGCCAGAGTTTTTAGTTTATAAGTCCAGAGACTATATACCCTACAGGAAGCAGCCATCAGAGAAAGGATTCCTTCCACACACCAGAATTTTTGCTGCTGCTCATCAGAAGGGTGAGTTTGTTTAGTGAAAATGTTGAACCAGTAGATGATCCAGAGTGGGCTGAGTGAAGAGCTGGATTTAACCTCTAATTTTGTGAGCTGAATAAGTGAAATTTATTTTAAACTGTTCCTACGTTATGGTAGTGCTAAGGAGAGCCTTAATTCATTGGCTTACTTGGCTATTATAATTATTATTATTATTAAAATGCAAATAAATAATCTCCTTATGCATTAAGTGGCTATGTAGTGTGGAGGAGGAACAGTGAAAGTCATACAGTTTTTAAGGAGCATCTCCACATATATAAGTCCAATATTCTTGCTGCAGAATTATTCACAGTTGGGTCTGTTCTGCACTGGATGCTCTCCTGGCTGTCTTGGGGCATGACCTGAAGTTTGAGGTGCTGCCTGCCTTTCTGGAATTTAACCACAGCTTCACTGCTCAGTCCCTGGGAGGCTGCACCAGAGATTCTGTTTTGATCCCTGCCCAAGAGAAGGGGAGTATGGTGGCTGCAGGTGGGAAAGGTATCCCTGATCTCAATCAGTTTTCTATTAGGCTCATGAAAAACTCAAGTCCCTGACAGGACTCTGTTTCCACAACACTTTTAGGAACAGGCACTGGGGATTGCACTAATGTCTCCCAAGGAGGGGAAAAAAGGAAGCTATCTACTGCAATAGATCTTTACAGTATTTTCCCCCTGATAGTTTACTGATAGCTGGCTTAGATGAAGGTGCTTTTACTTGAAATTTATAATATCAAAATCTGACAGGAATAGGGCACTTCAGTTCCATTCTTTCTTTCTTGTTTTTGGCACTGGATTTATTACTTTTCCCCCACTTTTTTTCCATCAGGCAGAGGGAGTGCAACTCCCACTGCTATAGATCTTCACATTTATCTCCAGAATTCAGGCAGAGCTCAATACACCATTGACAAACTACAGTGCAATTTCTTAACAGTTTCTTATGTACCATATGGAATTTTTCTAATGGCTATAAGGGGAAAAGCATATTCAAGACCTAACCTGGTCTTTAATAGATGTAAACCAGTATGATGTAATTGCCCTTTTTTTCCTTGTATTTGGCATTGAAAGCCAAGAGGCCATAATTTTGGGATCTAATTATGTAAGCACACAAAATATTTATGGCAGGGTGGTGCCATAGTGAAATCATGCAAGAACCTGAAATTACTACTAAAGTGATTACAGTTAGTTGGATAAAAATATATTTTGTGCCAGCTTCAGCAATGCAATGAAGCTGGTGAACTTTTAAACTCCTGTTATTTCTTTAAGTCCTCTACTTTATACATGGGAACTGCTGTACTTTTTATTCTTTTAACTGAGTGATGGGATTATTTCAATTTTTGTATATTAAAGAAAGCATTAAATGAATTGCATTAAAGAAAAGTGACATATTAATAACTCAGAGATGGCAATTTCGTTTCCCAGTGCCTACTTTGGGTCCTCATGGTCTTAAACATTTTAATTTCAAAGTAGTTTCTTCAGGATTGAAGAATGGAGCTTAAGTGTGACTTCAGCATTAAAAATTACTTTTGATTATGGCAATTCCTCACATATGTAAGGACAGTTGTCTATGTATCTGTCTCTTCTAGTTTTTTCAAATATTTTTGGTTGATTTTGTGGATGGTAACATGAAAATAAATTCTTTGTTAAGATGTTACATTTGCTCAAAAATATTTCTGTTTCTCAGAGCAACGTACAAGCTAAAGGGTGAGCATAATTTCTTTATCAGCTAATGATCTAATGGCATTAATTTACAACAAAATAGTGTTAAAATCTCCATGTCATAATGAAAGGAAATTACAATTTATTAGTCTTGCTAGAGTATTCATCCTACCTGAAATAGGAGTGCCTCATATGTACTGTCCCATGTTGGAATAGTAAAAAATGGGTAGTCTTTTTCACTTGATGTACCTATAATGAGTTAAAATTTATATACTAGCCATCAGATTTTCTTCACAAATATTGATATGTATTTGAAGACTAGCTTGAGACTACAGACCAGAAAATCTCATTCCAAGTTAATGATGTGACTTTCCATCATTAATTTTAAAGTCAGAAGACTTCATCCATTTGCTGTATTGATTTGCTAATGAGAACATTTTTGTGCTCTCTTGGGTACGCTACTTGTTTTGTATGTAGGCAGAGCTCAGGACCTGGGGTGATCTGGACATGATAGCTACTCTCAACAGGATTGTTTCTAATTCATTATGTCTGAAATTCCATGTCACACATAGTCTGAAAGATGCAATTTTACTGAAGAATGACTTTTTCTCAGCATTCTTGGCTTTTTAATAAGGAGAAAGAGAAGTTGAGAGAAAATATGCAGCCATTTGCAGATCATCAATTGTGCACTTAGGAAAATAGAGCTTCTGTGACTAGCTGCATCCTCAAATTAATGTACACTTAGCAGAAATCAGTTTAAGACTTCTGACTTTCAAACCTGCTAATGTCTACAAATCTAGAAAATTTTATTTAATGTAGATAGAAGCTCTTGTTTCTTCATCCCTTCACTTGTAAGAAAGAACTCTTTAATACCCTTTACTATTAAGGCGATGCCTTGACTGAAATGCCTGTAAAATAAGGGAGGAGATCATTGAGACAGTGAGTTACGGATAATAAGATATTTTGTAGAAAGGACTGGTACAAATATCTGCTTGCACAGGTTGAGTTGATACTTCTATATGTTTTCTAAAGAAAATGTATTTTTAACCCAAATCCAATTGCAAACCTTTATGTTCTTTTGAATATATTTGACTTTTTTGAATGGTTTGTAAAATAATTGCAGATTATCAACATTCATGGAAAAGAATATATTGTAAACATTAAGTTCTTCCATGATTTCTGTGATGTCTGATTGTCATTTCTCACTGTGTGTGTAAGAAATAAAGACAATTCATTTTTGCCATATTCTCATTTCCAGATATTTTAAGGAGAGAGAGAAGTGCATTTGAAGCATTAAGTTCATGATCTTAAGGAAGACTGGGTAAATCACTGTGATCATACACGTGCAGCTCTGAGTTAAAATTTGAAAAAAAGATTCAGGTCAAGATTAAAACTTGAGTCAAAGGTCAGTGTTTGTCTTCCCTTGAACTGTTCCATCCAGGTCTTTGGCACAACAGTGAGACCTGCAATACCTGCTCCTGAGCAGCACCTTGAGTTCACAGTCTGCTCTGCCCAGGCACTCTGCCTTATACCCCCTCTCCCACTCCTGAAGCTGAAGACAGCCCTGGGAAAAAGGACATGGCTCACAAGCCACATGGCGCACACTACATCCTTTACAGACAATTCACCCTGCCATGCTCTTGATCCCATTAAAATTTCACCCTCCCCTGAGGCTGCTCTTCCAAGAGAGGACAATCCCTGATGTTATTGAAACGTATATTCACATTCATATTGTACTCGTATATTCATATTGAATATATGAATGACTATAACTAAGACAAAATAACTGTTTGATAAAAATTTAAAGAAACAACATTTTTTTTCTAGCACAGCAAGTGTCAAAAGTGTCTCTTGGGTAGCCACAGTGTTTTTCCTTCTCATAATGCTCATATTTTCTGGGCATATAACTATTGCCAGCCACCTCCTTCTTCATCTCTTCCTGGGGGTATACTCCCTGTGTATTCCATTGCTTTTCCCAAGTGAGGTCTGCCATAACAAGAGCAATTGCTCCAAGTTCCTGAAAAATAAAACTTGCTCAGACTAACTTCTTCTGTTTTGAGGTCATCTCTCTGACTGTGTGAGAATTAGTCACTGTTGCATGGTAAAGACATTTTTGTGATACCTAGATGTACTTTTTGTACAGCCCTATCCATCTGAAGCATCTCTGCTGTAAATAGTTTTAGGAGCTGATGCAGCAGAACTGATGAATATTTCTGTAGGAATTTAGTGCCCGTTTTCATGGCTGACCTTCCCAGGATGGGACAGTAATGCTTGCTGTTGCCTTTGCATTCTTTCAGATCCAATGCATTTTAATAATCCTGTAGTCAGCAGACTTCTAAAATATCAAAGTAGACAAAAACATTAAAAAAACCCAAACCAAAACAAAAAAACCCAAACAAACTTGTGGATAGGGTGGTAATAGCAGAGGGGTCAGGGATTTATAGAAATAGAGATGCCTCAGCCTTGTAAAATTATGGAAGGAGTGGTTTTTTTAACTCTGAATGCAGGGAGAAAATGCAACGGAATTTTAGCAAGATGGTGCCTCTATACCTGCTTTAAAATGCATTAAAAGTATACTCTTTAATTGTGAATTTTTATTCAAGCTCAAGATATTTCAAATTCCCTAGTGTTTTACTTGTTCCTGCTTATGCCATAATCTCTGCTGAGTGATGAACTATCTTTCTCATCTGCCACACACAGAGTATATGGGCAATTAGGTAAAGCTGAAGTGGACTCAATAACTTCAAAAAGGGGTCACTTTTCTTTCATGTTGACAACCAATACTTTGGCTATATGGTTGCCTTGTGAATTTTTAGCTGTTTTATTACCCTGCATGCACATTTTTCTTCTCTCTCATTTTTATTCATGCGGCTCTGTGTCTTTGTGAGTAGCTACTTCAACAAGTTGTGGGTTCCAGATAATGGGTTTTGGCATCCTGATTTTTTTTTTTTCTCTAAACATATTCAAAATATAAAGCATGTAAATGACTAAGATCCATTCCCTTGAGATTGTATGCATTACTTTTTAAATGTACTTTCTACGGTCTGTGAGGCTTCTAGGTCTTCTACATTAACAGGAGGCAGTGATTTACTTGCGAGTTCTTTCTCTGCCATAGAAAGGGAAGCTTGAGTTTCTCATATTGCTGGACAAAAGCACATGCTGAAATGGAGCTGGTACAGGTCCCTTCCTGAATTCCTAGTAGCATGATCACAATACATGTATCAAACATCCCTTTCATGTGCAAGAGTGAAGCAGGCCAAATCTCCCATTACTTTTTTTATTTTTTTAGTCAAAGTAGATGGTATTTTTCTCATAGTTGAAACTAAAAGGAAAGGAATATATTTATTGAAGCAGTTTACATTAGGGCACTTGATGCTAGGAGATTTTTTGGGGGTGTTATGTATGAAAGTAAATTCAGAATAAAGAACATGGAATCAAGAGAGATAAACACCTTTCACAGAGTTGCCTGGAGGACTATTTAATTCTATTTTTAAAAGCTTTTTGAATTTTTCCCGTTGATAGGAAACTCCATGGGAAGAAAATCACCCCAGGGATGCAACAATTCTGTTATTTGACTGACTATGAAAGTCAAAAATCCTTCTCCAAACGTACTGCCAGCTTTCTCTCAGCAATTACTTTCTCCATAGGAAAAAAATTCAATCTGCCACCTGAACTGGCATGTTTCATGAGACAAGTTAATGTATGGATGCAATTTGGTAAAATTCTGATAACTTCTTGCTGTAAAATATAAGTATTATAAATATAAAATATGAGAATATATAAGCCTGTGATTTATAGATGATCATTTAATCCAGCAGCAGTAGGCCTAGAGCTAAGGAATGGTTACTTTCCACATTGTATTCTCTTCCAAAAACTTCCATTCATTAATGGTGTTTTTCTCTGACTTGATTTTACACCAGTAAAATCAAAATTTCACTACCTATCCAGACAAATTGCCACTATCAAGAAAAACACAAAAATTACACATGAATGAATTAAAAAATCCATTTATGTGGAACAATACATTGTCTGGGTGTATGTAAAGACAAACACATGTGCAGACATATGGATGAATGTATGTATATGTTGATTAGGTCATTAAGCCAAGCCAGGTCAGTTTTATTATGTCAGATAAATTATTTGAAAAACTGTTAAAATTTTAATTTCATTTATGTTTTCTCTAAAATAAATTTCAATTTTTTTAACTAAAAGAATTTTGAAATGTGCCTTCTTATGTTATTTTATTGATTTCTAAGACCCTTTATCCTCTTCCTTTATTTTTCTGCAGCAAAATATAAAAAGGAAAGAAGGAGTTAAGGAATAAAAAAATACATCCCAAATTGTTCTTTGATTAGGAAAATAATTGTCATATTTGGCTGTATTTTTTCCTTTTTTTTTTCCCTTTAAATTAGTTTCTTCTAGGACTCATGCAAAGTGTAAAATTTTCACAGCAAACTTTCATTGTCATATCAGGAGAGCTGGCTAGTTTGTTCAGGTTTGAAAACGGCCAAACCAGAAATAAATTTGAAGATCATTGTGGCCATATTAAATGCTTGCTTGGACATGGGCCATACATCTGCTCTGCTGGAGAAGGGTTGTTTTGTTTATAAATTTACCTGCCTAATTGCTTGTGTTGAAATAACACTTATTTAGTGCAGTGGCATTTGACAGGATTAGTAGTTCTTCCCACTTGCTTGTATCAGGGTGAGTGCTGGCTTCAGATATGAAGTAGATTGGGAAATAAGTTCTGCGTCTTTCAAACCTGTACTTTTTCATATACAGAGCAAATATGAAGTATCTGATATAGATACAGTTCTGTTAGATGCTTGAGGAGGAGAAGGCTTTGGGGAAACCTAACTGCAGCCTCTCAGTACTTAAATGGGGCTTAAAAGAAAGATGAAGACAATTTATTGGGATCTACAAAAGAGGAAATTTTAGAGTAAAAGAGTGTAGGCTCAGACTAGACACTAGGAAGAATTTTTTTTACCCTGAGGATGCCCAGAGTGTTGATGCCCTATTCCTGAAAATATTCAAAGTCAAGTTAAATGCTTTTTAGCCATCTGATCTAGCTGAAGATGTCCCTGGAGGTTTGAGCTAGATGACGTTTAAAGGACCCTTCCAACCCAAAGCATTTTATGATACTAAGAAGTGATTTAAAACATGCCTGTGTAACTTATCTTAGATGACTGTGACGTTTGTGGGTTAATCTTTGGCTATTTATGATCCACTAGTAAGGTAGATGTAATAATGCATTTTTCTCTTTTTCATGTAGTCCAGGAATGCATTTTCTCTTTTTCATGTAATCCAGGTCGCATATGAATAGTTGTTCTTTTTCACTTTGAACAGTTCTCCTGTCTGACAGTTTTCCATGCTAAGATTGCCTTCGGGTTGTTTGTGACCCCTGTGGTAGGTCTGGCATCTCACCAATGGCTGACATCAAACACTGCCAGGGCTGGTGTTGTTAGCAGTCCTGTGACCCTAAAATGTCTGGTAGTGGTGGCTTGATTATCTTACAGGGTCTCAACTCTACAAAGGCTTTTAAAAGTGATAAGTCACATTAGACTGCAGTTTCTTTGAGACTTCACAATCCCTTATTCTGCTAAGGAATCTTGTATAATTCTTGCATAAAATCTGGCAATCAAGTCAATGTTGTCAGAGGAAGCACACACTTTTTTCTACCATATATTTATTTAAGTTTGAAATAGGTGGCAAAAATGTGTTTTGCAAGTATTCCTGAACAGAAGGATATTGTATTCATCCAATATACTGGCATTTTTGTCATATGACTTCTCTATTCTTTCACCAGACTTAAAGGCAGCACACTTTCTCCACCAGGCAGTTCTTTTACATGAGAGTAAAATACAAATCTCATTTGATCTCTGGTGCAAATCTGATTATTGTCTAAAGTTCTTCATAATGCACCTCACCCAGCCTTATCTCTATTTCAAGTAAGTTTTCACAGTCCAGATCAGCACCAGGCAGACTTTTGGCTGCGGCTCACACAAAGAATCTCTCCCATGCTGTGCCAAACATTAGGTGTCCATTCTCACAGTGTCTGTGGTCCCGCTGCCTTGTCAATGTGGAGACTTTTGGATTACTTAAAAAAGAACTAACACCGCCTTTGGCTTCTGAATATGTCCTAATGAACTAAAAATAAATGCTCTCAAGAAAAGCCTTTGCTTCTACTCCTATTGCTGTCAAGGCTCCAGTCCACTTGAGGTTTGAAATAAAAAGAATTCTTTCTTCTGTATGCTACTGCAGAGCTCTTCGTCTGACAGCATGATGATGCGGTGTCATTATTTCTAATGCCAGTCACTAAGTAAATTTCAGAGTTGAAAGAGTTAGTTCAATCTGCTAGTGGGGAAAATAGATATAGATTGTTCAACATTGGTTATAAGTGCATATCACAGGTATTTTGGTGTGAAGATTCCTGTGAAGAATATAACCACACCGTAGTTATAGTCTTCAAATTTGAATGTCTTTTTCACTGCAGCTCTATTATGATAAAGATATAAGACATGGAAAAAATAAACAGTATGTACATGTTTAGGCATCAAAAGCTGAACAAAGCAGAAATTTCCTCTAAGATGTTGATATTCCAAGACTATTCCCTAACAGATGGATTATTAAAAATGCAAGTAGTTTAGCAAGTACTGAAGGCAAAGGCTGTTTTAAAGCACCAGGGAAATTATTGTGTGGTACTTATAGATAGTTTGTAAATACAAAGATGCCCAAAAACATATACAATACTTATTCAGAAATGCACAGCAGACACTACACGGTTATTTTTTTTTTTCTTTTTAGACAAGAGAGACAGGCCTGAATTTAGGAGACTGTCTAAAGAAGCTGTAACATTCTTTATAAATATAAAAGAATCAGGTATTTTTTATCAAAGTTATTATATATATATGGTACACATTTTCTATTTTTAAAATGTTTGGGTTTTTTGCGTAAAAGAAGTGCCTATGTAATTCTGATATTAACTGCTTTTTCTTTATTTCAATTGCTAATAAAAAAATAACACATAAACCAAAACATCCAAACCAAACCCACCAGCACATGAGGAAGGACAATGAAACTGTCAGGTAAGCTGTTAGCACCTGCACACACTGACCTTGCAGCTCTGCTCACAGTAGTTATCATTTATGACTGGATCAGGTGTTTGAAAATTAGACTTGTCAAAAACACTTATGAGTTACTTCTCTATTTGCTCCTTGCATTCATTACTCTAAATTCTGTGGAAGGGCAAGCACTGACTACTTACAAATTAATGTAGAATGGACTGTTTGACTTATGAAATATAAATGTCACAAAAGTCTTTGTGAGGCTTTATTTTCTTGTTGACATCATCACTTCTGTACAACTGGACTTCATGATTCAGGTGTCTCAGTTTTCCTTTGTAAACCTAGTAAGAGATGATAGAAAGCATTTTATTTAGTCCAGGTTCATTTCTTTGGATTTGGGTTCTGTTGGGTGGGGGTTTTTCTTTTGCTTTGTTCTGTTTGGGGTTTTTTTTTTATTTTTTTTAAGCTTTGGGGACTTCTTAGGCTTTATAGTCTTAGTCAGGACTCAATATTCACGTCTTAAAATTTCAATACAACCTTGTATTATCCCTTCCTACAAAAAATTCAACTGAGCAGTGACCTCCTTTTGACCCATATGGAAACTTATTTCCCATCAAGCCCCTTTGGATTTCTGATTGTCTTGAGGGAATTTTATATTTCATACGTTTCTGTTGTATGTTAGACCTTTCCTCTCAGACTCTTATGTGCTGTGAAACTATACTATTTCATGTTTTTAAGTTAAAAAAAATATTCTCTCGAAACTAAGAGTCAGTTCCTCCTAGTTCAAGAATATTCCAGTAAGACTGCTCTCAGCTCTTGCTGTTTGAATGACAATCAAAGTGAAAGAATGGTAGTTCATGGATGGAGACAACTTCAGATTTCTTGAACTGGCTTAATAAAGACCTGTTTATCCTGCAAACAATAACAGACACTGCAGTGACTGATATATTGATGGAAACTGATAGCTAGTGAATGAATATAACCTATAATTTACAAATCAAAATTTATTTCAATTACAGCCCCCCCCCAAAAAAAAATCCGACCCTGCCTGAGTATATTATCACTTCTTTTTTTCTTTTGGCATTAGATAATAAAAATATTTAATGGAAGCTTTATCTTACAGGATTCAGAGTAAACTTTACAGTTACCTAAATGACTGCATCATTAAATTACAAACTCATTTCTGAAAATGGAATGACTTAATTTGAAACAGGAAATATCTATGTAATTGTATCTGATGTCCTGGCTTGCAAGGAAAGTGTTTTGTGTGCTAACTTAGCAGTCAAAATAATAAAAAGCTCCTTTGGAGTTCAGTTAGCAAAGATGACAGAAAGCAAAGGGATGGAGGTGGAAGGCTGAATCTGATGTCTCATCACAGCAAGGATGATGTGAATAGGGTAGGCAACTTCTCTTTGACTTTCTAAGAAATAACACACACTATGGCTTCCATAATTCATGTGTTCTGCAGTGACATCTGTTGGGAATAAGCATCTGTTTTAAGCAAAAGGGAGTAACCAGTACTTAAATACTTTGAGGGCAGCACCACCTTGTACATAAAATTTTATTTTTCTTCACTAAATATATGCTTTTAATGAAAAATAGTTTTACATGGCAATAAAGGTTTTCAGCTACACGTGTATATTTTAAAAACTTTCTAGCTAACTGTCCTAGGTTACAATGTAAAAATGTGCCAGAAGATCTGTATTCTATCTCCATCTTCATTAACTTTAAAATCAGGAGGGGCAGTGTTTTCCTTGTCTCCTCCCCCGGACTATCTCCTGCTAATGAGCCATCAACACCTTGCCCCATGAGTCATAGATAACTCCCTCCGGGAGCCATTTCCTGTTTAATGGACCATCAAGGACCCACCCCATGACTCATAGAATGACATCAGCCCATTGTGAGATACTCCACCCAGGGGGAGGAGCCAAGCATTCCCACCTGGATATAATGTGGGGATTGGGACAGAACAAGCTGCCCTTACTCGCTGGTTTCCAGAGGACAAGAGCTACCAGACCTGTCTACAGGATTGCCACTTCAGCAAGATCACTTCATCTGGACTGCTACCACCACCCTAACTAGCAGGGTGTCAGGTTGTATTCTGACTCTGTCAGTATTTTTGTTTATTTTGCATTACTTGCATGTATTTTACTTTTTCCTATTAAATTGTATTTCTGACTTGGAGTCTCACTGGTTTTGCTTTCAAACCAGTACACTAACAAGTAATTATAAACATGGGGATATGTAGGTGATTTATCTAACAGAATCTTTCTATAGAACTCATGAATTCTGATAGCTGAGCTGCTGGTAGTCCCCTGTTCCTGAAAATGTCGTTTGGTACAGATTCTCTCCCTCTACTACTGTCTCATGACACTGCACCTGGACAGATGCATTCAGCTCTGGAATCCCTGGCATAAGAAGGACCTGGACTTTCTGGGGCAAGGCCAGAGGAGGGCCATGGATGTGATCAGATACATGGAGCACCTCACCTATGAGAAAAGGCTGAGAGAGCTGGGGTTGGTCAGGCTGGAGAAGGAAAGTCTCTCACGGGCTATGAAAGAGGTGGAGAGAACTTCTGGCTTGCACGTAGTGATAGAATAAGAGGGAATGTCTAAACTGAAAGAGAGTAGGGTTACATTAGATATTAGGAAGCAATTCTTTAGTGTGAGGGTGGTGAGGCACTGGACATGTTGAACACGGAAGTTTTGGATGCTTCATCCCTGGAGGTGCTCAAGGCCAGGTTGGATGGTTATTTTCTGAGCAAACTGGTCTAATGAAAAATGTCCCTGTCTGTGGCAGAGGAGTTGGAACAAGATGGTCTTTAACATCCCTACTAACTCAAACCATTTCATGATTCTATGATTCAAAGTGGTGTTGATTCTTTGAACTAAGAGCCCTTAGATCTGACAAACAGCTTAAGACTTAGACATAGAACAAATGCAAAAAATCCTTTGTCTTCACTTTTCTAAGTTGTGATTAAATATCTCAAAACTTCTTTCAACTTGCCATTGAAGTAGGTCAAAGACATATATGGCTTCAAATAAAATATCAAATGCTCACTTGGAATAACTGAATAATATAAATTAAGGGCCAGTATTCTCTGAGAGAGTGCATAGTAAAAAAAAATGTAGACAATCCAAAGATAAATGTTTTGGAATGCAAAAAATTCTAGGATAATCAGAGGCAGATTTTAGATGCAGAGATTTCTTTGCAGAAGTTGAAAAAAGCTCATTTGTTGAATTATTAGGTCATGCATTAGAAATGTGACTTTGTTTAATAACTTTTGTGTCAAGTGAGCTCCTGCTCAAGTCAGTAAAAATTGTGATATTCTTGTTTTATAGCATATTTTTTAATAATTTAACAAGGGCAATATACTGTTCTTTTTTATTATTATTTTAATCTCAAAATAGCTAACAAAAAAGTTGTAATCATAGCGATGTTTTTGTTACTGGTAATGAGTGTTTGGAAAATGGTTTGGAGAAATTATATAGAAACAATATTGTATTTGAACTCTCTTAAATTTGAACAATTTCCTGTAATTAGCAGGTTTACTAGTTTCATGGAGGATTGGAACAACCTCAAAGTTAGTTTTCTATTTTCTCTTTTTCCCCTAAGAATTGAATTTCCATGCTGCACTGGTGTTTGAGAACTGTGCTGTGTTTATTGGTTATCATAGTACACTCTGCCCTTGTTTGAGAAGCATCTCTTGAGATTTGTGCTTCCAGTAGCAGTCATGTAAGAATAGGAAACAACAACTATGTGAAAATGCAGAAAGCCAGTGAAGAAGTGAAAGATACCTCCCATTAATAAGATGGGCCATTTCTTCACTAATGATTGATCTGAACATTTTCCCTAGTTCTGAAGCCTGCTAATATATAAAAACTTATTCACCATATTGATGTTCAGGAACTGAGGATGAATTAGAATTCCACAGCTTTTGATTAACTCAAATTTTACAGGAACAAAGTGAAGGACATTTTAAAATCACAGTATGATCCTGTTATATCTTTTACTATTTTTTAGGATTTAGAAAAAAGAAATAATAAATTTGTAATTTTATTTGACTTAGCACTAAATGTTCTCCTTCAAACCAAAGATTAGCTGAAATTGTGGAAAGGTGACATTTCTTCAAGCTGTGGCCGTGAACTGTCAGATAATCAAGTTTATTAGTTACTGGTTTAATCTAAAATGGTTGACATAAAACTGAGTCTTTTTTTGTAAATAGTATTTAGGCGATAATGTAATGAGTGGCGCTCTTTAAAGGCATTTTGGGCATATGAACAACCCATAAGCCCTGCAGTTTTTACATATCTATCTCTTTATTTCATTGTTGTTGTTAGTTTTAATCCCAACTGCCATTACAGGCAGACTAAAATATATTCCAGCAGCTCTATTTTGTATGCAGCTGAGTTCAGAGGTGAGGATGAATTAATTTGTTGTGATGAGCAGCAGGTGCTCTGTGTGGGTGTCCCTACTTGAAAGATGCATGATGAGACTCCATATCATGTTCTTAATATTTTCGTGATTAGAATGGACCCATTTTATATGTGATGTTTCTAAAAAATAACATTTCAAAGTCACTTACTTGTACAGATGGTGCCACTGTAGCATATGTACAGCTGCATTTGAGCACCTATGAAACGCAGAGATTTTATGGAATGAAGAAGAGAAATTTCTGGCAGACAACATGATTTCATTACCAGAATGTAGAACTTCTGTCAGGTGCAGCTGTTTCTTTTTTTCCTATTCTTTCCATCACCCTATTGTTCTACATTTTAAGACATAATAAGTACAAACATGTTATATACTAAGAAACCTCACAGCTGCTTTCCCCTTTTCCCAGCATTTACTTATGATGAGAAGATGAGAAAAACAATTTTTCATTCCTGACAACAAATCTGAAGTACAAGAGGATATGAGAAATCCCATCAGGTGCCCTAAAGATACTAGAGAATTTGAGCACTTTAAGCCTTTAATTCCCCATTAGTATCTGGGGGTTATTCTGCAATCAGCATTTAAATTCACAGAGAATACATTGAAAAAAAACCTAGTTATTCTCTCTGCCCTCTTTAAGCACATACGTAATATTCATTTGCAACACTTTTATCCCGTTTTCCTTGTTTCCAATATATACATATAAATAGAAACAAAACCAAGGCTAAATTCTTATTCATAAATTGGTAAGTTTTCAAGGTTTTAGGAAATAACTTTTCCCTTTATAAGACTTGCTTTACTCTTAGTGTAGTCACATTTTGCTTGGTTGATTATTTTGTCCTAATAAATCTGAGTAAGTTGCCATTTCGGTCTTCATACTGTCCTGAACAAGTAATGACTAAACAAAAGCCTCATTTAATGGTCATCAAGGGATTGCACCACAATGCATGTCCTCAGGGTGTGTTAGCTATGATAATATGTCCCTTCATGTCCTCATTCCCTTTGCATCCTCATTCCCTTAGCATTCTCAGTACGTGCCCCTTATCACAGTGGTCTGTATGCAAGGTCAGCTGGAGGTGAATGAGCTTGAGGCCAGCAAAAAGCAGGACTGGGAGACTTGTCTCAGGTGACAGAATCATAGAATATCCCAAGCTGAGAGAGACCCACAAGGATCATTGAAGCCCAACTCCTGGCCCTGCACAGGTTATCTTCAAAGGCCTGCCTTCTGTGTGGCTCCATCTGTGTCACAGAAATCTTAGATGAATGCTGCTGGTCTCTTAACCACCTGAGGGAATTCTGAATGGGAAAACACTAAGTAAAACACGTGTTTCCCCCACTTCTCCAGGTTTAAGTTTCCAATGTGAGGGGATAGGCAAGGTTGCTTTAAGGTTTGGAATAACCCTGTAGCTAAAAACGCTTTCTATGACACTGTGCAAGGAATTGCACATAAAGATTTCTAGTATACATTTTCAAATAAACATTCATATTAAAATAAAAGACCTCTTGTATCTCTTGTAACCTGTACATCTTTGAAAATACTAGGCATTTAGGGCAAATGCTCTGCTCTGAGCATTTTCTTCTGACAGGACTTCCTCTATCCTTAGAAGAAAACCATCCCTCTGTATCATGCATGTGATGTTATTTTACCATGGAAAAGTTACTTGAGTTTATGCATGAGTTTATTCTGAAGAATGAGAAGTGCTAGAGATAACTGTTCTCAGTAGAGAAAACAGCCCTTGTTGTATCCAAAATATACATGAATAATATTTAAAATATTTCCACAATGTCCATTATTTTAATCCTTTAACAGGGAATGAATATTGACAGAGAAGCATAAAACAGGGATAATGAAATTATGTAGTAGCATGCAGGGGTGGAGGTGAGAGCAGAAGGTAGTCTGGAGCTGGTGTGAAGTCCACATTTTTTCATTTGCCCATTAATGATATAGGAGGAAGCACCCATATTTTTATAGCAGAAGTAGGAACATTACAACTGGAGTTCTGCAGAAGTCTAAAATAAGTGGAAAATTAATGCAGATACAAAAAAGAGCAGGAAAACATAATTGGAAAAAGATAATCTGAATGACAGGGTTTTGGTCAGATGGAAATACTTGAAAATTAGAAATGTGAATATCTGGTGTTTAAGAAGTAGTCAAAAAATGGTTATATGTATAAAATTTAAGAAGGCAGAGGAAAAGAAATAGCATGGGTTGCAGAGTGGAAAGAAAAGTTACAGGGTAGGAAGAAAATAGGGTAAGTGTTTTTAAATCTACAGAGAAATAACACATCACCAGACAAATGAGTGTCTGCACTGCTTTGGCTAAAACATGCCTGAGGTATTCTGTGATCCCTTCATTCTGGAAAATGACAAATGATAAATGTTACTAAAAATGATTAAGCATTTGTGAGAAATATGCTCATTGGAAGGAAAAAAAAAAAAGGATTGAAGACCTTACACATATAAAGAGGGGAAATCTCAGCTGTGTGGCTGAGTAAATTGACCAGTGACTGCAGACCAGTTTCCTTCCACCTAGAAAGATGTGGTAAAACTGGAGAAGGTGACAAGAACAGGCAGCAGCCACAGCTCAGGGTGTGGAGTGACAGCAGAGAAATGAATAAAGAGAACATGAGGTTTTCACTTGTAGAGAAGAGACAGATGAGATTTATAATACATATTAAGGAAACTTCCCAGTCTGACCATTCAGGAGACTCTCTGGCATTTACACTCCCAATGCCAGAGGCTCGCCCTGCTGGGACCTCCTTCACAGCAGCTCCAGTGAGCCGACAGATGCAGGGCTTGGCTCTCCACACACTCCACTCACAGGCAGCCAGACCAGGTTTCTTTACAGTTTTGACCTTGGGTTCCCTATAGCAGAATCACTGGTGTCTCATTCCGTAAAGACGTTTATTCTTGGCACAGTAACACTGACAGAACTAGAGCTGATTTATTCCCTCCCAGTCCAAGTGTGAGCAAGTTTCACAAGTCTTACTCTTCATCCTGAGTGCTCCACTCCTGCTGTGTCTCTCAGTATCCATCCACCTGGCTGTCACCACTTGTCTTTATGCCCTTTGTTAACCAAAGGGTTGGCAGTTCTTGGCCTCCTTTCTTGGACCCACAGCTCAATCTGCAGTTGGCAAATTGAGCACCAAATCTTTGCCTCAGCATAGAGACCTCTAAAATTACTGTGGAGAAAGTCATTGAGGAATGAGTTCACTATTTTTTCATAAAAGAGTGAAGGGACATAAGACAAGAGAGGTAATGCTTATCACTTGGTTTGGGGTTCATTCTAAGTGGACTTTGAGAATTTTCATGCGTGGAAATTAAACTTGGAAGATCTTTCCTCAGTGGGTAAGAGATAACAATAACAGCAGCAGCAACAGCAACAACAACAATATGAAGAGGAACTAGACAAGTCTATGAAGGAAAACTCTGTAGAGAATTTTTAAATAAAACATAATTTTATCTTGGGAAATCCCTGATCATTCTTGAGGGTAGGCAAGACGTAGGGAAAAACAATATTATGTGATTCTTTGTTCTTAAGTGGCTTTCTAGGTAGTTATTGGTCTCAGAAACGAAATACAACTTTGAAAGAGTTCCCGGCCTGCCCAATAAAGTCATTCTTACAGCTTTAATGCCAAGCTCTGGTAGACTTTCTCCAAGACTATGGAGCATCCTCTTCTTTTATTAATTAGAAAACAGAGATCAATGCATAGTTTTACTGATATCATGCAGCCATATTAAATTTTGTCTTGAGTTTATAAGGCAATACAATAACTCACTCTTGCTTTTCTCAAACTGCTGTTATCTAGTCACATTGTATACTTTGTTCTGGAGATGCCTATATTCAATGTGGGGTGAGTATATATTCCAGTGCATTGAATTTGTGAAAGGTTTTGGGATTCTTTGAGATGAAATGAGCTATATAAATGCTAGCTGGTATTATGTTTGCAAAATCTGTGTGACTAAGAAGATCAATCTTCCAGAAAAATGTCAGCAGATACAACCAGTTTATTATTTCTGAAGGCTGAGAATAAGAAAGTGATAGAAAATAAAATCAGCAGACTGGGGAAAAATTATTTCCTTTGGTTTCTTTTCCTTCAAGAAAAGAAACAATGGATTCTAGAAAATATCAACACTTTAGACTTGACCTTTTGTAGTTCATATAGCTTATCATCCCTATATATCACAGCCTCTGTCTTTCCTGCATGAAAAATTATGGTAGCTAATAATGCATGTAGGTATGAGACATAGTCAAATATGAGTAAATGTGTGAGTAAATAATTAAAAGCATTGCTTTCAAGTTACTTCTGTAGAAATCTGTCCAGATGCTAATGTGTTATAAATTGGTTTTATGCATAGGTAGTTCCTTCCTACATATTTGACAGACTCATTTTAGACATTCAGCATGACATACTTTTTACCACAGTCTTGGATACTGAAATTCAAAGAGGAGGGCTACGTGATAAAGCTGATCTCAAGAAGATGACAAATGATAAAAAAGCAGGAAGAGACAAGGTCCTATCTCACAACCTCTGAGTTGCCAAGTCTGTAATTTCTTTTATCAGTGGATACCTAGCCCGTTTCTTTAAGGAAAGAAAAAAAAAAGCACCTTCTCTTGAGGCACTTGTGTGGCTGGCAGGTTCAATCACTGGTTGTCTGCAACAGATCCTTATGCCTTTCTGTCACTGCCCTCCTGGACACTGTAGAGACAAAAACTGCTTGTGCCTCATTTGTCTCTGAGTGAATGTGATCTGTGAAAAGCCATGTTTAAGCTGTCTGGTCAAAGACTTGAGAAAATGAGGCAGATGTAGGCTGAGAAAAGAACGCAAGCAGCAAGCAGATTGCTGTCATATTCAAAGGTGCCCTGTCTCAGTTGACTCCACTTCAGAAGAAGCAGAAATTAAGGTCTGATGTTTTCTATGACATATAGTGATATAGAAATTGATGTACACAACACAATTTTACAGAATTGTTGCAGCTTATAAGCACCCAGCACGCTTATGTCCAGCTATGGCTGGGCTCAAAAGTGTAAATGCAGTGAATGACTTATGTGGGCCAGCAAACTGCAGGGCACTGCATCACCAGTAACATAGTTAATAGTTTATTCTGCTCTTTTTAACTTACAAAGATGAATGAACTTTCATTTTTACAGTCGTCAGTGAAACAGACACTAAAATACAGTTGCAAGCAAAACTGAAACCAGCTCATTGTTTCACTGCCAGCTATTTGTAAGATGTTCCTGTTTTGGAAAGAATTCCAAATGTAGGTTTGAAGATTATTTTTGCTCCATAGAAAGCACAGCGTTCCTTTTATACTCTTTCCCATTAGATATTTGACAATTCTTTTTCAGGACAAAAGACCTTCATCCAATCGAGTAACAGCAAAAATAGCCTCTTACTTTTTAAATTCCTCCACATTTAATTGAATGGAAATGTTAATAGTTTATTAAGAACCTGTAGGCTGAAAACTAATCTCTCAGAGTGTCAGATGGAAAGAAACAAATACCACAAAAAAAACTTCTGTAGAAATTGGGATAGTCTGAAAACAGCTACAAAACTGAGTAAAACACCACATAATATTCTCAAAGAAGTCATGCAAGGTTTAATTACCTGAAATGGGATGTACCAGAAGTCTTTATTGATTTCAGATAAAGCTTTTGGTACTCGACTCTTTAAGGAAAGACTGCTTGGTAGAAATTTTCCATTAAAATCTTACTGCATACAAATTGCTGTTTTTTCAAGGCTTCAATTACATGGAATTTTTTTAAAAGCTCATAAAGACAAAGAAGCTCTTAGATGTTACATTTTTCAAATTATGTACTTTCAGCTCACTGCCAGGCTTTTTTATTAGAAGGCTCAATGAAGAAAAACAGATTGTTTTGTTTCACTCGGATCCACAAACCAGAAAGGATGTTCCTCTCAAAGGATTTGACAAAGGGAGCTTGAGATCCTGGCTCTAAAACCCAAAAGCCCCAAATATGCCTGAAAGGGGAGGCCATCAATGCTCACCTTGGAAACATTTTATTGCACATTTTGTCTACTTTTTAGACTGTCTCATGCTTCTCAGCTGACTCAAGACTCCGCAGGTCCAAAAGCCTCTGCATGCTTTCCATTTCTCTGTCAAAGCAGCTACCAGCTGCAAAACTTTTCCAGTGTTGCTAAGGGGAGCAAACAAGAAGGCAACCCTCAAAACCCCCTGGCTCAGATGTGGTACAAGTCCTCAGGATACATTTTGTTTCCCAGGTAAAGAATCTAAGCTATCATGTTGTGGAAGAGTTTTTGTTGGAACAACTCTGATTTCACATTTTTATTATGATTCTGTGTGTAAGATCCCCAAACCCCTTTCTGTGATTGAGAACTCTCATTGATCAGGAGATCATAAAAATAGGAATGCTCAAAGTTTATGCATTTTTCATAACATTTTGTTGCTGTTGTCAACTCCAGGGCCCCATTCTAAAGTTATCTGAACTGTCAGTCTTGATTCTCTATTCTATTGCTTAAGAAGAATCAGTGGATTTTGCCTTTTTTACTTCTATTAAGCCTGCATGGAAACTTGAAATGCAAAGTGAAGGCTTTTCAAATCATATTTGCCAGTGGGTATTTACTTTGTCATCTAGACTATTTCTAGCACTTTGTGATTAATACCTGAACAGTCTTTACTCGTCGTGCTCAGTTTGCATGTGTCAGTCCCATGATTATTCCTTCAGGCTTTAACTTAAGACATCACTATATTAGTCAATTTATTTTTATTTTTATTGTTTGTTTGTTTTTTCTTTTTCAAGAAGGAAAATATGATGGGGGGGTTATTTTATTAATTTTTTTAAGGAGGAAAATATGG
>VXBU01001332.1:29498-46279 GCA_013400315.1 Bombycilla garrulus | reverse complement strand
GTATATGAAGGATGCTGGAGGAGTCTATTTTATGCAGTAACTCATTTATTCTTGCTTTGTGAAAAATTCCTGTCACAGCTGTGGCTCCCCATAACACTGGAGGGAATGGGGCAGGTGGATCCCACACATGTAACACCAAACTCCTACCTACACTCTGGGCATTGTGGACAAATGATGTGGTGCATACCACTGAGAAGCATTAAGTGTTCTCTAAACCCTATCACCTGTTGTCAAAAGGTTTGTTTTGTTTTGTTTTTTAAATTTCAACCAGCANATCATATTTGCCAGTGGGTATTTACTTTGTCATCTAGACTATTTCTAGCACTTTGTGATTAATACCTGAACAGTCTTTACTCGTCGTGCTCAGTTTGCATGTGTCAGTCCCATGATTATTCCTTCAGGCTTTAACTTAAGACATCACTATATTAGTCAATTTATTTTTATTTTTATTGTTTGTTTGTTTTTTCTTTTTCAAGAAGGAAAATATGATGGGGGGGTTATTTTATTAATTTTTTTAAGGAGGAAAATATGGGGTTTTTTATATTCCTAAAAACTTAAGTATAAAGCATTAACTTAGTTTTAAATTTTTGGATCAGAAAATTGGCACAAGCACAGCTCAAACCTAGAAGATAAAAATATCAGTTGGATATCTCAATTACTTATGTTTTTACCCTAAAAATTTATCCCAAATGTCATCTATTTGTTAACTTTGCTTTGTTGTCTGTGAGCTTGCATGTTTATACTGGAATGAAAGAAAATGGAGTCTCATCCGTGACTCAAAATACACCTTTTTCTGGCCACAATTGACCATAAACCATTATTGTAATTCACCAAACATCAGTTACTGGCCATCTGTTGCTTGACAGGAATGCTTTTTACCCTGTGGAACTAAGCTGATGTAAACAGTTTGCTGCCACTCAGAAGTGTGGTCCATTTGACCATTCTTCCGTCCTTGTCTGGACTTTCCCATTCTTTATTTTTGTTTAAGATTGGCTCTTGTTCTCCTGCCACTGACTCCTTCTGCCCCATGAAGTTCTTGGTTTAGCCCTGCAGAAATCTTTTGCAGTTCAGTGGGGGGTTGTTCTTGTGCTGGACAAAAAGTGTACATACATGCATATATATATATATATATATATATATATGTATATGAAGGATGCTGGNATTTATTCTTGCTTTGTGAAAAATTCCTGTCACAGCTGTGGCTCCCCATAACACTGGAGGGAATGGGGCAGGTGGAGCCCACACATGTAACACCAAACTCCTACCTACACTCTGGGCATTGTGGACAAATGATGTGGTGCATACCACTGAGAAGCATTAAGTGTTCTCTAAATCCTATCACCTGTTGTCAAAAGGTTTGTTTTGTTTTTTAAATTTCAACCAGCATAAGGCAACTTTGCATAAGCCTGCTGCTTTGGATGGAATTAATTTTCACTAAGAAATTGAAAAAAAATATTATTGTCGAAATATTAGGGAAGGACAGCTTATCTCTAGATTTGAGTAATATTGATTCTGTTAGAACTGACTACATTCATTGAAAGTTGATGTTTGGGCCCTTTTAGAGCCACAAATGTAAGAATTTTTCTCTTCATCACAACTGGTTCTACACCTCGAGGTGTGATTATATAGTAGAAGTAAATAACACTTTTTTTCGAAGTTGACTGTACTTACTAAAAAATAGTAGGGTTTTTTGGTCATTATAGTCTAATAATAGAATCGTGCAGGTGGTATTTTACCTAGTGATGCAGCTGGAAAAAATAAACTAACTTTCATTTATGTGATGCCTTTATGAGGTCACAAATAAGAGGGAGGAGGAAGTTGCATGCAATGAATATCAATTCTTGAAAGGCAAGTAGAATATAAAAAGCAGCAGACTGGCAAATTTAATATTTCAAGTCTATACTACTCTGTAAAGAGATTATAAAATAATGAGATATATACTGTAGTGCCTCAAGGAAGCAGCTCTTTACTCATGTGAGTGAACACTTAATGCATTTTGCTCATAAACTGCCTAGAGAGTTAATGCAGGAAAGGCATAAAAATTTTACTAATGTTTAAACCTTTCAAGGAAGTTGTTCAGTTATTCTGATTGCAAATGTTTTTCATACAAGCTTGGAAGAATAGTCAGATTTTTTACAGAAAATATAAGTTGAAAAATATTGGCAGATTTATAAGAAATGAATTTGGTTTACTGAATTTAAAAAATCTATACTGAATTTCAGTTCTCAGAAAATTGTATTTAACTAAACCTCAAAAACATCACTATTAAATTTTCTCTGTTTCCCATGATAACCTTTAGGCTGTGCTTTTAGAAGAGTACCCCACACAAAGCTGCATCTAATGGTACTTTCAAGTTAGTCAGATGATTTCAAGATAATAAATCAGTTTTCTTCCTTTGATTATAAATTTGATCCCATATAGGAACCTGTTCATCTTTCTAGTAGGCAGTGTCCAAAAAGATGGAAATCCTTTTATAAGGAGTCAGATGTTGTGTTTCCAAAGTCTGAAGGCAGAAAATCTGTGCTGGCAGTAGTACTCTGTGGGATGGGAAATAAACCAGAGCACATGATGCTACAGGTAGACACTGATAAGTCTAAATAGTAAATAGCTTTTTGTTCATTTGACTCTGGGGGTTACCTTCTCAGTACATTAAAAAGATAAAAAATTATATCAAATGAAAATAACTGCTATCTATTTGCTGCAGGAGTATTTCTACTCCCAGGCTCTTGCACAAATGTGTAAAAGTACACTGTCTTGTCAGGAAGATCCCATCTCTTAAACTAGCAAATTAAAAATGTTCACAGCAGGGATTTCAGGATCTATTTTTTGTCTACTTTTCAGATTTTACTGCCAGTAAGCCTTGTTTTTCCACTCCTGTGCTGCAAAGACTAGTTATCAAATTAAATCAGCTTCATATCCTGAAGCAGTCCTGCTTTTTACAAGGTCACACTTCATGTGGTGTCTGCAGTGTACTTTGGTTTATTGTTGTTGCACTTTTGTGGGGAAGCATGTGGAAATTCTCTCTGATGCATATGCTTGTGTGAGACAATTTTATGTATTTTTAACCCCAGAAAAGTGCTGGTTTTTCACTGTCAACATGCTACATGCAAATCTGTATAGTCCTCATGTTTGATAAAAGCTCTTATCTAATCAGTTATTGAAAATACGGATCTATAAATATTCATATATATATAAAATAATGTATTTTAATACTTCTGTCCATGTTTTGGGCTTTGTTCATTAGTAAAACTGGTTATTATTGCATTGAAAAGATACTATTGAAAATATTCCTTTGAATTTTGAGAACTTTTTGATTCAGCCACTTTATACAGTTCCTTATGATAGCAGAAGTAGTTACCTATGGGAAAAAAAAGACTGCTTGTACCAAAATCAATCTTCCTTAAGTCAGAAGTCATGCTCTATCCAGGGCAGACCCCACATGAAACAAAGTGAAAAAGGCAAAATTGTATTTGGAGAAAATAGATGATTTGTCTCATTCAATTAAAATTTAGAATAACGGATTGCCAGAAACTAGAATCAATTTTCACGTGATCTACAAACAGTTGGATTGGTCTGACCTTCAGATAAGATTAATTTGCAACTAATAATTCACTGTTCTCTAAGTCTCATTGCATTTACTGCTTTCATAAATCTTCTGTACTTTTTTTTTTTCACTCTTCTCGGTTGCTGCTGTTTAAGTGTTCTGAGGATAAAGAGTCTTGGGATGGTGCCAGATGGTCTGGGCTAATTCCATGACAGAGGAGTGACTCTTCAGCTATCCTGAATCCTCACTCATTACAGACTAAACAGGAAAAAAATTACCCTGTTCCTCACTCTTTATAGACTAAACAGGAAAGAAAATACTAACAATAGAAGTGCTTGGGTTTTGTTTTCGCTTAGGTTTATGTTGATTTTTTTGGGGGGGGTTGTTGTTTGGTTGATTTTTTTAAGGAGGCAGTAAGATTCTTAAAGTGATGTAAAAAAAAAAAAGTCTTTTCATCAGTCTGTGCAAAACCGTCCACCTGCCAGATGATCAGGGGCAATTAAGACATCCAGAAACAAGAGGTGTATTGAGGAGTAACATGTTGGTATACCTCATGTCTGTTTTATGAATCTGAGAATTGGAAGTGGTGAGGGCTTGCAGGATACTATACACACTGAGAGAGTAAAATGTTTAATCTTTGCTTTTCAGTGTTTCTGCTAATTCTTCCTAAGTATTGAATAAAAAGCTATCTCAGTTGGGCTCAGTTCATCCTGTGTCAGCCATTTCATCTCTTTAGGGAACTGCTGCATTTCAGGGTCTAGCATTTATTTTGGTTGTTATCAGGGGTTTTCCTCTTATATGAGAAACCAGCCTATGAGTGAAAAATAACATTAAACAAATATTGGAAAAAAATGTAAAAGTGCTTTCTTTCATTTTATGGGAGTTTTTGAAGATATTGCTTGCCTGTATAAATCTTACAACATATATGAGGACATCTAACAAAAGTCCTGAAAGAAAAAATCATGAACAGATACAAATAATAATGAGTTTTAGATGCCATGAACTATTCTGTGAATTCAATACTATTTTAACACATTCAGAAACAACACTGCCTGTGGAAACATCTATAAACACCTGTGGTAACTTTTGCAAGCACCTCTGATAATAACTGGACAGGGTGACAGAAAAACAGGTGTAAGAAATATAAAACTACGCAGTCTGACTTGGTCCTATGGTTTTCAGTCTTCCACCTCTGCTATGTGTGTCTTCATAAATGCTGATGGAGAGGAAGGTTCTTATGGACTAATGCGGGCTGGGTCCAGGGGGTCAGACCCTCTGCTGCAGATGCAGATGTTCTGGATAGCAGGGTCCTGGGAGGGACTGCTTTGTCCTGGAGATCTCCAGCATAGACCCTGGCCACCAGGCTATCCTAGCAAGCTCAGCCTGAGGTAATCAGGCAGTTCAGCTCTTAGTGATTTCAGCTCTCTCAGGATTTCAGCTCTTTAGCTTGCTAGGCTCTGCTGTGGCTGGCTCGGGGAAGAAGAGACAAGAAGGCCGTGTAGAGGTTCCACAGAATGGGTTAATGCAGGTTCCGTGAAGGGGTGTCCGGTGATGGCTTCTTCCACCAGACTGGGCAGAAGTAGAGATTTTTATAGGGTTAGTTAGGATTGGGGAACTAACCAATGGTTTAGGGTCAGGGTGAAATAACCTATAGTCTTAGGACATCTGGAATGTAGACAATAGCATTACAGAGAGATAAGAGAGGATCTTGAGGCGGGAAGCAGAGCCTAGTTCCTGACTAGGCATTTATCTCCAAGGAGGCCTAGCAGCAGGCTCTGTGACTGCAACAATGGACCTGGAGAGAAAACAATTTTAAGAACACAGCATCTCTTCTCTGTGCTCTCACATAGAAGAAGATATGAGTCAGATTAACAGAAAGACCATCCTGCTTGTGATGTGTCCCTTTACTTCTTTGAGTCATGCCGTTTGCAACTTCTGTAACAATATTTTTTGCATTTCTTATGCTTTTTGGCATAAGATTTGTTATTGTGTCGTTGGTAGTTCTGCTCTCATCCTCTGGAGCATTGCATGCCTTTTGACATCTTAACATTTACACACTCCTACATTAGCTTTTTGCTTAGAACTGCTTATTACAAGTTCATTTCATGTCCTTATATCCTGCCAGAAGTTCATTCTCCTCTTATTTTTTTTAACTCGAAATTTACAAAAAAATACGTATTTTGGGAGTTTTTGCTTTTGTTTTCTTCTTTTTTTTGTACCTACTGTCAAGTGCTGTATCATTTTAATTCAGTCTTCACACTGGTTCTGCTTATCTCTTGCAGTGTGTTGGTTTGTAGTTCATCTTATAATTTTGCATTCAACCTAAGGAATAACATCAGAGAGGACATTATTTGTAGCTATTAAAATGAAGGTTATTTCTTAAAAATTACTTCTTTCAATGTATCACAGAAATGTCTGTGTTTTAGAATCCATTTTTGATGATAAGATCTTGTTCCATTGTCTACCAACAAAGTGACAAATTTTTTCACTGGCTTAAATGAGCTTTAGACCTTCAGCACTTTGTAGCAGAGACCTCCTTTGCTCATAACTGTCAAGTATTATGTAAGTGACTTGCATGATTTCTAAAAGCAAAAAATCTTATTGTCAGACAGTATTTTCAGTCCAGCTTTCATTTCTTCCAAATATTTCTTTCAATAAGAGGCTTTTCAAATTTAAGGAGAGATTTATAGGTAAAGATATTTTGATCTCTTGACATGATAAGGGTCTAAGCATTCCTTACAGCAATCTGGTTGACACCAAAATTGTAGAGCTGGTTAAGGAACACAAAGTGTACTCTGCACTTAAAAGGCCACACCTTGAGTTCTGTGTTCAGCTTTAGGCCTCTCACTACAAGAAGGATATTGAGGTGCTGGAGCATGTCCAGAGAAGGGCAGTGGAACTGGAGGTGTCTTTACCACAGATCTGATGAGGAGCAGCTGAGGGAGCTGAAAGTGTTTAGGTTGCAGAAAAGGAGGTTCAGAGACTTTCTCACTCTCTAGAACTACCTGAAAGGAGGTGCTAGCAAGATGGAGGTTGATCTCCTCTCCCAGGTAACAATCAATGGCTGCAAAAGAAATCAGAGAATTACAGAATATTCTGCGTTGGAAGGGATTGTGGAGTCCAGCTCTTAAGTGAAACGCCCGTACAGGGATTAAACTCGTGACCTTGGTATTATTAGCACTATGCTCTAACCAGTGGAGCTAATTTCAGGGTATTACCTCAAGTTTTAGCAGGGAAGGTTTAGGTTAGATATTAGGAAAAGTTTCTTCATGGCAAGGGTGGACAGGAATGAAGCAAGCTGCCCAAGGAAATGGTAAAATCACCATTCCTGGAAGTGTTCAGAAAACCTGTAGATGTGGCATTGGGCAGATCAGTGATGAAAATGTCAGTGCTGGGTTAATTGGTGGACTTGGTGATCCCAGATGTCTTTTCCAGCCTTAATAATTCTGTGATTCTGTCCAGACTTTGCTTGGATCTTGTCCAATACCCTATTTCTTCGGTACTTTTATGAAAAGCTGGAAGTTGATCCAAATTAATTTCTAAATGAACTGCCAAATACATTAGCAGAAATGATAAAATGCACAAATGAAGAACATTAATATAATTGAATTTTTTGCCTGAGGAAAAGGGAGGGAAGAAAAACTGGAATGACCTTTTAGTTGCTGGTGATTTTGTGACTTTGCCATTTTTATTTCTTTTGTTTTTACTCCAGAAAATTAGTGCATTACTCCATAATCTCATGAACATGACTGCAGTTGTTTTCTTAACAAAAGTGTTGCTATTGGCAGTGTATAAGATAGCCTGATTTTGAAATGTATATTTTTTCATATGCCTGAATGAAAGCCAAAATGAGGATATGCAAACACAGGAATTTACCATATGCAATTATTTTTCAAAGTAGCAACAGAAAACAGACCATTTCTGGGTCTGGAAAAATTAAAAAAAAAAAGTCCTTTCTTCCAATTTAAAAAAGAATTTATAAATTTAAAAATCAACAAAATAAATTCCCCATTGCCATGCGTTCAGCAAATCCATGAGAAAAGTACAAATTATTGCTTACTTTATTTTATACATTCTTGCTGTCCTACTGCAAAACAGTGTTAGCTGCATGAGCAAAAGAACAGCTATTTTTCTCTTCTAACTAATTTGTGTCTCAAGGAGAGAACTGTGCAGAAATAAAAGGGCACCTTGTGCTCTGAGTGGCAATGGTGGGAGCTAGCTGAGAGCATTCATTGTATATCAGTAATTTTAAATTTTAGACAAGCAGTAGCAGATATTTTAGAGGGATCTGAATTCCATTTTTACACATGATGAAACAGTCTGAGTCCTTTTCAGAGTCATAATATCTTATTGGGGTACTACGTCTTCTTTTTCTTAGATTTTGAAAACAATACCATTTCATATAGATCCTTTTAACCAAAGTGTTTCACCTGGTAGTCTGCATTGTTACTTTGGCACAGTTCAGTTGTTATGAGAGAAGAATGCAATTAATGCAATTAATGCAATTTAGCCCCTTTAAGAATGCAATTTAAATAATCTACCAATTCTTCCTTTCTTTTCCACTGCATAAAACCCAATGTTTACCTATGTGGTTAAAGTGCCTGTAATCTCACTTAAAGGAAATTGAGATATCTTAAGCAAACAGACCATCCAAAGTAGCTGTAGCTTCTAGATTCAATTACAGACTGAATCCAAGCCTTGTGTTATGGAGGAAAACTTACTTTATATTTTAGAACAGCACAAGAAAATGTGTTATAAAAATCAACACTGAGCATAGAATATTTTCTGCATTAAAGCGGTAATAACATTTATTACTTTTCTCTAGTGATTTTTTTCATGTTAAGAGATTAAAAATATGAGAAGTAAAAAAAATCTTCCATGTATTACCAGTGAATTTTTATTATTATCACTTAAATACAATTATTGAGAGAATTTAATAAATAAAGTAGTCTCTTTGTTTCAGATTTCCTTCTCTAAGTACAGCTGATGGTTCAGCTGGCAGAACAAGCACACCTTTAATCTTTCTCTTTTTCAAAGGTTCTTCTGTAATTCTGTGAGCCTAAGCTATTTTTCCTTTACTGAATCTCCTTTGAACTTTTGCTTTGATTTGGAAACACTTTTCTTTTTACGTCTCTCTACCCACAGCTGAGGAAAGTCTTGTTTGTATTAGATTTGACTCAACATTTGTTTGGACTGTAGTAATTAAAGTTAATTGTTCTCTGTCCATTGTTTGGCCTTCTCTTTGCAGCATGATGATTGCATATATCTGTGGGAGAAGAGATTGTGAGGAATTAGGAATGGGGCTGCAGCCCGCAGAGCCTCATCCCTAATGGGGTGCAGCTGTGTAAGACAGGTGACCAGCACTGAAGGAAAAAGCAGCAGGGAATTTTGACACATATTGACAAATCACAAAAGGGTAAAAGGGCACACAGGTGCTATGCATGTGAGAAGGGTATAAAAGGTTGTACTGGGGAATAATAAAGTGCTGTTGCTTGAAATCATTCATAGTATCTGTTGTGTGTCCTCCATCATATATCAAAGCAGTTCACATTACAGTTTTCAGGGATCAAATATTAAGCATAAAACTTGTAGTTTTTTCATTAAGTTATTCCCACATTTGATGACATCTCCAGAAGTGATTATATTGATATTGAGTAAAGCTATCTCAGTTTTATTGTGAATTCTGCCTATAGGACTGAAATCTGACTGGCTTGTTTACAAAACAATGAGGCTGGGGATGTGTCAGGACATTCCTCTTCTTCTAAGAGCACTCTTTTGTACTTTTAATCCTTTTTATTTCAATTACTAGAGGTCTGATTGAAGAAGCAAGCCAAATACTCACTTGCTTCATTAGCAGTGGAAAGAAAATGGAAGCTTCTCTCCTTAATAGCACATTAGATTGAGGAACACAACTGGAGGCAAAAGATACATCTATTTTCTGAGTCTTTAAAAAATAGAACAAAACACAGAACACATCCTGGCTTAGCCAGGGGCAGAGTAAAGTGAGAAGTGAATAAGCACAAAATGTTTTTGCTAGAAAAGCAACCCAGAGGTCTCTGAATCTTAGCCTGCCTTTGCCATCAGCTGATGGACTTTGGGAGGCACTTACCCATCGTCAACTATAGGTGGTTGGACACACAGGCTACAGAACAGGTTATGCCTTAATTATATCTGTCTTGTGGCAGGAACAGGGAAATTAATCAAAAATTCTCTTCTTACAGTCTGACTTGTTTGGCAGGGGAAGAGGGCTCAACATCTCCCCAGAAGTGCTCTGCACTTGTAGGTACCTCAGGGTGAGTACAAATTCCCATCGGGTGTGAAAAGCAGGGCATTTCTCCACGGAAATGCTCAGGCTCAGGGCAGTCTAAGCATGTATTTAATCACCTGGATTAACTCCAAGCTCTTTAAACTGTAATTAACAGTAGCAGTTTGCAGCTTCTCTAATTCACAGAGACCAGTGCAAATTCAGGTATGCCTGTTTTTATGTTAACCTGTTCACTGATCCTAAGAATGAAATACACTGCAATCTTACAATTCTCTTGTCATCTCCACAGAACTTCATTTGAGTTTTAAAGTAGTGCCACGCACTGTTTGAGTTCCCACTGTGTACCTGAAGAAGATGACTGGATATTTTCTGAAAGATTAGAAAATTAATGGAGCCTCTGATAATTTTTAGGAGCAGTGTCATCATCTTTCTAGAAAGAAACAAATATACAACTTCACCTTTCCAAAAGTCAGGCAGAAATGAAAATCACGAGATGATTATTTGAATAAAATAATTTATAAAAGAAAGCATTTATTTTGCTCACTTTTAGTTTAAAAAAAGAAAATAATTACAGAATTACTGAGCTGGAGGCCAAATGCAGCAATCTGTTTTGTCACAAGCATTTCTAATACTTTGATGCTGCTGGATTAATGCATAAAAACTCTTGGGGTTTTCATATGCTACCAGAGGATTTTTAGGGTGTAACTGTGGACTTCAATAGTATCTTATAAATTGTATTTTTTTTCAGCTGTTCACTATTACTATTTTTCATTTTTACATATCTGTATACTCCTGTATTTATAATTACTTTACTGAAATTTGGGGAGTTAGAATAAACATAATTATAGAAGAAAATGAGGAATTATTGGTTTGGATATTTGAAAAATAACTTTATTTCACTTTCATTCTGCTTGAATCAGAAAAACAAGTGTAATCAAAAGAAAAATGTTGCTGTGATGATTTTTTCAATATATCCCTGATTTGCCTTGATGGAGGAATTTGATTTTAATATTGTACATCTTCTTTTTTCCCCACTAAGACTTCTGCTACTATTGATAAGGATTTATCCTGTAATTTTCTTTTTGCAATGCTTGTTGAAGCATAGCCCAGATAAACAAAAAAATAATCAGTTGGAGCTGAATATTCTAACATAATTTAAAGTTCTATTTTAAGTGTTCTGAATGAGAAACCAGCTTAGATATTCTTGAGCATTATAATTACAAAGCTATGATCCAAAATTGTATAATTGTCTTTTTCACAGACTTCCTAATTCTTCTAACTGTTGATTTTTCTGAACACCACTGTCAGTGGGTACAGTTGGAAGCCGACTTATTTCATCCAGCTTCTGCTAAACACTAGAATTCCTATTGCTCTGTTCTCACTTGAGGATATTCAGATACAGAGTGCATGGCTGCTCTTCTACTGCAACAGAGCTTTGATTTGGTGGGCAGTCATTTTTGAAGCTAAGGCAAATTAGTTCACCAGGTTCAAGAGCATGATGGAGTCGATTGTTATTCCTTGTACATGCATTTTATATATACATATACTTTTATTTAAATATATATGCATAGATATATAATAGGTTTGAGAGGCCTCTTTGATGCTTAAATGGTGTCATGCCTGCTGGCCATCAGCTGGAGCACAGTGGAATCAGTTATTCTGAGGAATAATCCCAATGATTCCTTCAGGAGAAAAACACAGTGAATGGATGCATCACAGGAGTGTACTGAACTTCCAGTTGACTTTCCTGCCAAATTTAGAGTTGGCCACTGTGCTTCCACAGCACTGCAAAGCTGTAAAGCTGTGAGCAGTGGTTTCACTCAGAGTCATTCTGTGGTTTAAAGGCTGACCTCCTCCTGCTTGATTTCTTTTGACGCAGGGAGGTGGCAGGGAGCTGGCTTGCACTGTCCAGCTCTCACAGCAGGCAAACGCATTAAAGGTGACAACTGGGGGTTTGTGATGGCTGTTAGATAGAAATACACAGAGCACAGCACAGTGAAATTGAGGGCAAAAGAGGAAGTGAGGAGGACGGGATAGAGTATGTACAATGGAATAAATTGCTTCCTTCTGTGTGAAATGAAAAGAGAACGTGAATGCTCTGAAATAATCAGCACACAAAGCACTGCTGCAGAAAGTGGATTGCCTGGGAAAACTATTTTTCTCTACGGATACCACTAGGCACTGCTTCTTAGAGAAAAAGAAATTGATGTGGGAGATATCATCAAACAAAGGAATGTGAAAAGGAATTATCCAGGACTGTATTTTTTTCTTATTTTGTAGAGACTAAACAACAATAAAGTTGTCAGAGTTAATTCTTGAATATGTTTCTTTTGTATTTCCATTTACTGTTTTGCAGTATGTGAGTACCACCCCCTTGATCCCTGAAGGATACACTCCACATGAAAAGGTCACGTGCAATAGCTCATTGCTTTTGTTCCTCTCTTGGAATACTCACTCCGCAAAGATGGCTGAGCCGTGTAAACAGCAATGCCCTTTGCATGTGTCATGATGCTTTCATATATCTATGAAAGTAACCAAGATCCTTGTTTAATACAAACTGTGATTCTTATAGCATGTACCATTGCCTTTATATTTTTATTTTCAAGCAAGCCTGCTCATTAGATTAAGCAGCTGCACTCAGTAATAAAAGTCGAGTCATTAGCTCTAAAACTATGAAGAGATGAATGCCATTAGTGTTTGAGATATGAACTAAAACTTTTAATCTAAACAGCTCCAGGACTACATGAGTCAAAAATACCTGCTGTCTGAGATGGAATCACAGGTATATATGGTTGCCAGCAGACAGGTATTAATGGCTGTCAATATCAGTATCTATAGGTACTGATAGAAGACGATGCTGAAAGGAGATGATGCCTTCCAATACCTTCACATGACGCCTGTTGTTGCCCTCAGGTACTGATAGCGTCTTAATCCCAAGCCACATTGTGAGCATGAATGAGAAATCAAGTTGGGTTTTTTACAAGAACATCCAAAGTTTATGGGGCTTATCTCCTGGAAAGCAATATTAAACCAATAATTTGGTGATTGCTCCTATGGTTTAAGACCCTGAAAAGGTGAAAGGGGTGCAAAAGAAGAGCTCTGAGTTTACATTAGGGACTATATGAAAGCACCATGCAGAAAAATGTGGTTTGGGATGCTCCTTGCCAGCATCAAAAGTGGAAACATCTAGACTCTTTTTAAGACGTGCCTGTCTCGGTCTCTTGATTGTAGCCTGCTGTTGTAGAGTCACAAGGGTAATGGTCTGAAGTCTTTTTCCCATTTCTGAAAGCAAAGATCGGTCATAAAAAGCAAACGTAAAAAGCTAGGCCAGATTCATCCTACTCTTATTATCTTCCCAGCATGTAAAGTGGGATGCCCCAAACCCTTTTGATTTGTCTCAGTGCCTTGCTAGGTGTTTGCTGGCTTTTACAGAGTTGTTTATTATTACCAGCTGGGATGACTCAGAGGATTCAACATCTAGCCTGGGTCTATCAGGCAGCACAGTGGTCATGCAGCCAAATGAATGTATCAGACCTGGAGCTGAGGCCATGTCTGTTTTGGGAAGGCTTCATATGGGTTCAGCATCAGGAAGGCTGTGCAGAGGCACCTCTACTGCATTCGCAGTGTGTAAATTTAGGGTTATGGTGACATAACTTGATGGTGAGCACGAGAGGTTAATGCAGCATCTTGAAAAGGAGACAGTGTTATATAAAAAAGAATGAGACCACTATCTGGGGTTTTTCTGTGCATTTACAGCACTACAATTGCAGTAAGAGATGTCTTTTTACTGTAACATGCTGCAGGAAACAAGTCTACTCTGTTTCTTCTTTTCCCAAATGAAGTGATAATTGTTTCCCTTAACTATTTCATATTCCCATGAATTTTTCAATTTGTCACCAAGTAGGGAATATAAACTAAAAGTACACATTTCTACTGTGTAATTCAAGAATGGAGTCAAGAAGAATCTGATCCAAATAAGTACTGCTTACAGTTTCAGTGCTATCAGTTCTGGACAACATTTTAACCTTAGAAAAAAAAAATGGTATGCCTCTACTACAGAAATATCATTACTTTCATTTGCCATATACAAAGTGCACAATATTTTCTGTAGCAGATTAATAATTTCAAAATGAAACATTTATCACTCAAATCCAACTTATTCTTCCCAGAATCAATTTTACCAGCTGACATGAAACATGTTGTAATTATATGAGTTTAATGGTTAGGAAAGAGGTTTCATTAGGAGGCATAAATAAAAAAAAACACTTAAAACTTATCTCTAAAATTTCCAGTGGTTTTAAAAGCACAAATTATGTAAATTGGAAAGATAGATAATTTTTTTTGCACAGAGTTCTACCATGCATTAATAGATTATCTGTATTATTAATTTTCTTATTTTATTTCAAATTAAATATATTTATTCTCCTGTTTCACAGGCTTTTGAATAATAACCAATATGAAAGATTTCCCCAAATTGCTTTGAAAGGCTTAAAAATCTGCAAAATTTGCAACTCAAAATAGAAACCTCTCCTGGATGACCCTCAATATCTAAACTGTGATTTTAGTTATTAAAAAATTAAAACATTCAAGTACAAGACAGCTTATTCACTGCATGCCATACTTCGTTTATACTTACTGAAAATTGTGCAGTTTAACAAAAGGTGATTGGTCTAATGAACCAATGAGAAATAATTTGTTCTATGTGTTTTATATCTACTGGCCTAATTTTGAAAAAGGACAGCAAAACGTGATCCTTTCTGCTGATGCTTTCATTGGCTTCCCTTAAGATTTTAACCACTAACCATAACTACTCTTGCTCACATTTATATTTTGAGGATATTTATGACATTTTATTTCATTTCATATCATGAACAAAAGACAGAATATTATTCAACACAACTTGGATATTGAAAAGTTTCTGTGTAAAAATCCTAAGGTATTAATTGACTCTGATCAACTTATATTTGAAAACTTTGAGCATTTAAGGTTCTGTCAAAGTGTGCTTTAACATTAATGTAATTAACTCGTTGAATGTGAAAATCATGAACAGATAGAAGAGAAGTCAGGTCAATCTTTTTATGACAGAAAGCTTAATACAGTTAATAGCGACAACATGTGCACGTAGACCAGCTAAGGGATTGAAATGATCAAAGATAATTAGTGGAAATTTTGAACAGGGACAGAGTAAAATATATACCACCGTTCTCCAAGAATTTAACAAAAACATAATGCAAAATAATGTGCCAAAAATTCCAAGAATATGCACAGACCATGAAAAGCCTTCCCAAAATTCTATTCTGGGGAGAAAAAAGGATACTTTTAGATCTAGATATTAATAGGACTAATTACAACATTTCAGCAAGCAGAATTCCTGAAGCATGGTTTTAATTGTTGATCTATGAGCACCTAGGAGATGAGAATAGATTTTTCAGATGGTAGAATTCAGCTAACATCTTTCTTGTGACTTCTGTCTGAGGCAGGAGTATTGGATGATGCTTTAACTTCACACACTTTCACACACTTTTATTAGATGTTCTTACAAGCAGCCTGTGGAAATGAAGTCTAAATGAAGGAACTGACCGATGGGTAATCACCATATTGGAAAACTTAATGGTGGTAGCTCCTGGTGGTCAGCAGTTAAGCTGGAAGGATAATGTGAGTGAAATTTTTTCTCAGTTCAGCCCTTAGTCAAAGTCAAGGTGTTAGTCAGAAACCAGCGGTGAAAGTTGTTCCCGAGGCAAGGTACTTATAGATGAAAGTGCTGTGGGAAAATAACGGATTGTGGATGCAGTTTATTGGAATGCTCCTTGCCTGCTTTACCATCACAGAACTGAGAAAGCAAAAGATTTACCAACCCTATCCAGACACTACTCAGCAACACAGACCTGTTTTATCTTACCTCAGATTCACTGTGGTTTGAATTTGTTACAGGTACAACAGCTCTGCTTGCCCCTGAAAATGTACAAACCTGGCTGTTTAATGCCAGTCAAATTTTGTCCCTTTTGGCTCAGTACAGCAGAGAACATGCAAATCTTCTCTTGTATAGTGTTTGGCAAATGAACTAATCCGGATAGAGTAAGACACACAGCCGTTCCTGTAAGTCATAAAGCTATTTCAATTTCTGTATATCTGCAGTACACTGCAGAAGACAGAATAGAAAACTACTCGCTGTTATATATTTTCTTGTCATAGCATTGTCTAGACAGAAAGCTTATGGTTAATTTGTTTATTCATAAGGCTCTGAGGAAAACGTAGAGCAAACCTGCCCACCAATCAACCACCAGATATAGTGCTATCAATTACAAAAACCCAAAACATTAATGCTGTCACCATCTCCATGTAATCTTGTTTGCTTGACATACTTCATCTTCACCAGAAAGGTTAGAAATTGGCTTCATTCACACAAGTGCTAATCACTGCACTGAAGTTTTCTATTCAGACTTAGCTATTTTTTAATTCAATTTTAACTTCTGACAACTCTCACTATTCTTTTTACAACTTCCAACAAATAATTTGAAAGCCTGTTTTTATTTTTTTTTTAATGCTTAATGTTTGCCTTTGTGTGTATTAAAGTATTCATCTAAACCATTAGAGTCTTCAAGATCCATGACAATTAGGCTGTTTTCTGGTTGTTAAGGGTCTGGATGGATCAATATTTAATTCAGATTTGTCTCCAATTTATATGGTAATCATCTATTTTATACTCAATATGTATTTTACAGATGGCTGATTTAATAAAATCTGTACTTCTTCTCATAAATACAAGTTTTACAGAATGAGGACATTGCTCAAACCCCCACAATAATTAAAGGAATCTTAAATGAGATAGGTTGACTAAAGACTTTTATAGATTTTGATAACACCCATAAACACATAGCAAGCACATCTGAGTTAGAAGACCCTAAAGAATTTTCCAAGATATTATCCCTTATATTTTTCTCTCTTTTTTTTTTTTTAAATTTGGTCTCCTTC
>VXBU01001332.1:3716-28949 GCA_013400315.1 Bombycilla garrulus | reverse complement strand
TCCTGATGCTGTATGAATAAAATAAAAAATTTGTTATCATTTCAGAGCACACAGAAAGCCCCAGATTCTTGTGCATACCTTGCCACATAGACACATATAGGGTCTGGATGATTGTATGACAACACTGATGGATGTAGGGGAAACTGGCTTATTTTACTAGGAGAACAACTGAGATTTTCTAAGGTGCTCTGGTATATGGCAAGTCAGGCCATGGTACTTTCAATTAAAAGCAGGGCTGCCTGTTAACACTGCTCTGGAAATTGCTATTCCCTAACAGAACCTAGGACAGTTACTAAAGGCATGTTGTATATTGCCTGGAGCTTTTCATCCTACTGGGGCTGTTCCTGAGGGGTTCACAGAAGAGGTGCAGTACTCTAGAACTGGATGTACCTTCTTGGGAATCCTGGGGTGTTGCTTTATAATTACGTGCCTGAAACTCACCACTGATGCACTTTTGGAGCTCAGCAGCAGTTAAAAGACAGATTTTCTGTCATGTTTTCTTCAGGTCATAATATGTCATTGTTACAGTGCAGAGTGTGGAATCCCTCATTTCTACAGGTGGACACCAGAGCATGTACACCATGAGCTGGTGCATAGATAATGTGAGAATTCAAGCTGTCTAAACATGTGGATGTCCTGTAGTACAGTGGTCTTTGTAGACAATCAGCCAGAGGTTCTAGAATGATAGTCTGGTCATGGTGCCTTGCTAGAAGGCAAGTTACCAGAGAAAAACTGTACCTCTGATGAGAACAAAGGCTGATGCTGGATTAGGATGCCTCCACTTGTCAGTGTTAACATGGTACAGGGAATTACTGGATCTCCTCCTCCCTCCCCCACATGAAGTCACATGCACAGATTAGAGATGACTCTGAGCCAGTCCTCCTCCACGGATTTTTAACAATAAGGTGCACATGGTGTGTGTGATGAACTGGGCATCATTCAAACATCAGAGGATTGTTTCAGAGGGAGAATAGTCATGTAAAATGCCTTGTAGGTGTGAGTTTAACAGTGAATACTGTTTCAAGGCTTAATTTTGAGCAGAAGCCAAAGTGTCAGCCAAGTCAACGCAGGCAAAGCCAGGTCAACATGAGAACAACCATTCATATCAAAACAGTGGTTCATTAAAATGTGTTTTGTCTTTTATTTAAAAACTTCTAAGGATGGTGGTTCCTTATCCATAGATTACCTAATTTAGCACTTCTAAGACTACTTTCTGTTTTAGCCACAGGGATTAGGATTTTTTTTTTTCCTTTTGGTGATATTGTATGTTTTGTAGGGTAGTGAAGTATCTTTTTTGTTTATTTATTTTTATTCTTCTTGGAGATTATAACCCTCATATTTTCTAAAATAATATCTTTTCTAGGCTGCATCTCCTTTGATATCCTTCCCTTTATTTTTTTAAATTTTATTTATGTATTACTCTAATTAGACTTCAGTAATGCCGATTAATGAAGAAGGATTTATTTGCGTCTTGTATATTGTAGTCCCACTGATATTGCTTCTTAGCGCTTTGTGTATATAGTTTACAGCTACTCCTACATAACTGTTCCCATCCAGTTGCATCTTTTTATTTCATTACAATTCTAGAACATATCAAGACCATTTTGAATTCTAAACTTATATTCTCTCTCAAGGAACAGTTCCTGTACAATCCAGTGAATCCCCTTCTTAATGAGCACAGACCATTTCAAGCCAGTACAGTATTGCATCCTTCTTACAGTATTTTTTTCCAGAGCACAAGTCACCCTCACTGTTTCTGTGGAGGAAGGGACCACATGGATGGCAAACAAAACTGAAACATGTATTAATGTATTCATGTCTGTCTCATGCTGCTTTTGCATCTTTACGTGCATGGAGGTGTCTCCCCTTTGAAGTCTCTGTGCAGCCCAAAGGGAGAGGAAGAGAAGAACTATTGCTGCTCCTATTACTGGAGTCTTGTGTGCACTATTTACTGGGAAAACCAGAACTTGCAGATTTTTCTCTTGGATACTTGCAAAGTACTTTGGTGACATTACCTATAAATGAAAGGGGCCCTACAGTACAAAAGGTCAATTATTTTATCTCCTTCCTCTGCCTTCCAGAAGTCCTGGGGCTACTTTTGTTTTTACACCTTGAGAAGCAGAAGTTGTATGGATAACTTAAAGGTTTTGGATGTGAAAATCCAAAGTAGGATTACTTGCTTTTGACCTATTGTGGAAGTAGAAATCACTGAGAGTAAACTAAATTTGGGAACTGGAAACTCCTAGTTGTATTTACTCTTGACAAGTTAATGTTTGACATCACATATTAATGTGCATAACAGAGTGAATCTCTGATAGAACTTGGACTTTGATTAACCTTTAACCTGGCTAAAACAGTAAAAAAAGGTTACATTTTCCTTTGAAATAATTTTTTTGCAATATAATAAATCAGCTTGGAAGAAGATCACAAACATTTCATTTCCACTCATAATCAGGATAAATCATATAAAAACTTGTTTGAAACAATTCAGATAAAGAACTTCCTGTATACAGAGATGTTTGGACAAATCTAGGCCTTGATTGTTGATAGACAATCACTGTAAATGAGACTTTTTATTTGAAAAATCTTTCCCTCAATCAGGTGAAATTATCAACTCTGATAACCTAATTAATCTTTGTATTTGTGAAAAACAGCCGCATCTGTCTTTTTTATGCTGTATCTGCTTGCTTGACTATTACTCTGTTTATGGTAATGAAGGGTTAATATTTGCTCACTGTGTGTAAAAAGTAGCAAAAAATAAAAATATACAAATATTTCTAACAGGAATCTGTTTACCGACACTTAACACATGTTGTTCCCTTTAGAGTTCACTTTTCAGCACAGCGAATTCTTTACTCCCACCTTAGCACAAAAGAGGAGGGAACCCGGGTGAGAAAGCAGAGCAAAGCCCTTTGATGTAGATAAAAAATACAGCCACTGAAGCACAAAGACAGAAAGCAGCAGAATACAGATTGACTCACTCCCCTCTCACTTACCCTTCCTCCCCGTGAAAAAGTAAATTCCTGAGGTGTGCTGCTTCCCAATACAGGAAATGGAGGGGAAGAACCCAGTGCCAAGTTAGGTATGCAGCTCTCAAGGTATCTGAGACAAAGCTAAGCCTGTGAGAACAGCTTTGGGGCTACAAAAATCAAAGATTTGAGGAGATTGCCAGACTTCAGGAATACAAAGTTTGCTATCAATGCTCAGAAGTCACAGTAGATGGCCATAGTATAAAATGTTATGTTATTTTATGATAGGGATTTATGAGTCATTTCATGTTAGTTTTTGGGAGGTTTTTGTATGTGAGTGAATGAAGTCCTTTCTTGCTTTCTTGCTGCTTTCTTGCTGCTTTCTTGCTGGAATACTGCCCCAAGAAATGGTAGGTCAGGTTTTCACAGAAGATTTTGAATTGAGATTTTTCTTTAAGTAGCACATACTGTTCTGGGTGCTGTCATGATGGGACTGGCACGTTGTCAAGAATACATCTGGCTACATTAATTGGCAAATTTTGTTGCTTTTTATTCTTGCTGGCAAAAGACCTTCTACAAGGCATTCAGAAACATGTCTCTGTTGCAAATTAAAGGCAGAAGAGTTACAGAAAGGCAGCTTCTACAGGTGCTGAGTGTTCATTTCCCTTGCACAGCAACAGCTAACGTCTGAACTAGTAGTGCCAGGAACTCTCTACAGGCCATGGATAAAACCTAGTTTGGAGAAGGTATTAAGGAACCTTTCCTGTCCTGTCATGCAGGAGCCATCTGGCCGTCACACTCATCTCCTCATCTCAGACCAAAGTCCACTTCACAGCTACACCTGTTACACTTACACAGTCAGACAAATGAGCACTGAACGAGGAGAAGGCACTGAAATCAAAATTATAAGCATGTGCTGTTGGTTTTTTCCTCCAGAAGCTATTCTGAATAATGAGTTGCATTAAACAACCAATTTGTTTTGGAAAATTTTACAAATGATTGAGTGGATAAAACAGAGTATTAATGGTTTGCCATATATATCTCATCACTGGAAAGAATCTAATTTTTCCATAAACACAAATTTATTTGATTAAGGGAAAGATAACCATTTGAATAAAAGATAATTGTGTTTGACATTAATAGCTTTTATTTTTTGTTGTTGCAATTTATCTCTCCTGGTATCTGTACAAGAATAAAACTCTCACAGTAGATCAACCGGCATCTCCAGATTATCTGTAGCAGATTAAAAACTACTTCCTGAAATCTCTGCAACAAAGTTTATAGAAATTTCGTTACTACTACTACCACTACTATTATTACTATTATTGTTACTATCTGATGTCCTGAAATACGGAAATTTGTGTTTTAGAACTTGATAAATTAATTCTGTAAGTACAGCCACAATTTCCATAATTAAAATTTGACACTTTATCTTGTTTTGTAATGACAATAGTCTAACTAGGTTTTCTACAGAAGGAGTCTCCTGCCCTATCTTCCTTAGCAGTGTAGAAGCACCAACCACTGCAGAAAACTGCAAAGTAATTTGGCACACGGTGTCCAAATAAACTAAAAAAAATCCTATTCTGTGTGTCTTCCTCTCAAAAAAAAAGGAAACCAATAAAAAAAACCCACAAAACATGTACAGGACTTAATAATAAAAAGAAATGAAAGTGAAATTAAGACTTTTCAACTTTTCATATTCAGTAGGACAAATGCCACTGATTTGAGATGTTATTCTGTAATAGTAGTAGTTAATAATTTATTGTTTACCTTTGAAAAGCATTTTGAAAATTAATGATGTCTTTGGAGTTGCAGTAAAAATAAAACTTTCATTTTCTGTTGTCAAACTAGAATAAAACAAATTATGACTTCCCATTACAAACAAATGTTCATGCTAGCAAGACAAAGTTAACCACTGAGAATAAAATTCTAAGGTCGTATAATTACAAAAGGAATATTTAATTATTTCTCAAATGTTTCTGTGTCATTACTTAATACTGCTGCCATAAAAATCCTTATAACAAGATATGCTATAGCAACAATACTATGGTTTTGATGTATTATCCTTAGAATTCTTTTCAGCTTTACCTTCTAGCAGTTGCAATACAAATATTTGCTCAGCTCTGTGTATCTGAGCATGCATCTGAAACACAGACACAGACATGTAAAATGATGATAAGTGAAAATATGGAGATAATACTTAAAAACTGATTCAAGGCTCATTGCTGCTTGTTTCACTTTCTTGTGTCGCTTGTAAAGCACTAAGCCCTGGCACAAGCAGCCAAGGCACTCTTTGAAGTCTCCATCCTCTGAGAGACTCAAAATCCATCTAGACATAGTCCTGAGAAACTGACTTTAAGTGGCCCTGACTGAGCAGGGGATGGCTGGACCAGATGTCCTACAGAGATCCCTTCCAACCTCAATTATTCTGTGGTTCTGTAAAAAACACTTATTCTCTGTTGGAAAAAAAAAGTTAAATTACAGTTTTATTAATAGCTCTAATAAGGGAAAATTATGGCCCCTTGATCACAGCTTCACATCAGGTCACTCTGTTTGGCAATTCCTGCCAAATATCATCATGCTTTGGGGAAAAAACAAAATTTTGATGGTTTGGATGTAACAACCTAAGTTTTCATTTGTAGATAGAGGGTTTTTTGATAGATGACTGGTAATGTTAGGAAGAAAGACAAAATTTTTTGCATGAAAACATTTATTTTGAATTTAAAAAGAAGAGTCATCTTGCAAAACTAAGTACACATGAGAATAGTGTCTTAAAATTAAATTAAGTACATAGCAGCTCATCTCTGAGAAAAAAATTGGATCAGAAAAATATTTTAAATGAGGAAATGGAGAAAGAAAAATTGAGTCATAATTTCTCTGAGAGATACTAAAACAGCATATAACATGGAAATATGACTTTAATACGCCCTAAAACCATTATCATACAGTAGTCATTTAGTCTGTTTTTTAACTGGATAAGGAATTATTTTTCTTGGATTTGTTTCACTCTTGTAGATTTTTTTTACCTTTTTTGGGGTTTTTTGGTATGTCTCATTCTTTTGCCACCATCTCTGATATTCAGAAACACTTGAGAAGTTCCATTTCTGGGGTACACGATATTGTAGATGTAAATGGATGTTCCTGTAGTATGAAAATGAATCCCTTAGGAAATTTTTTTTGCAAAGCTATTTTGCATCTCTTGTAAAGCCAGATCAGAATTAAACATTGTAATTAGAATTGGTACTACTCATGACTTACTTAAAAAGTAGAGATAGATAATGTAAATTATTTTATACAATGAAATTATCATAATCAGTTATTCATCAGATTTTTTGTTCCACTGACAATAAATAGAAAATGCATATATCCCTTATTCTCATCAAGCTGTTGGAGTCACAATCAGAGTATACAGCTTTCCCGTTTTTTTATTTCAGATGTCATACTCAGCTTCATACAAACCATGCTTTTGATGCAATGTGTTTTTTTTTACTTTCTTCAAGAAGAATTCCAGCATTTTAGCTTCTTCTTTAATCTGACTTTTATTCAAGTCATTTTGATTTTAGGCTTTCTCTTGTCTGTTATCTGATGCACCCTTTATCCTAGAAAATGCTTCTTTTCAGATTTTTAATCTTGAAATTTTTACTGCAGGTCTATTTTTTTGTTTTTTTCTGTTTTGAGGGTTTTTTTTTTCATTCTGTTCCAGTTACATAGTAAGCGATGAATAAAACTTTTAATGCTTTTTGAATTTCTCAGAAGCCTAAGTGACTCTAGAGCTTAGGAAAAAAACATTTCCCTGGTACAGCAGAGCATGTGTGGGCAAGGCTGCTTTGCATTTCACCTCTTCCCCTAAGAGGAAGAAACAAAACTACTCAGAGGTGTCTGGCTCAATGAACTTAATCACTGCTATGAAAACTGCATCCTTCTTCCCAGTAAGCCAGTTGGTTAATTCTGGAAGCTGCAATCCTTCGCTTTCAGGCTCTCGTTAGCTCAATCCTCTTCTAATGACATTGCCATGATTTTGTTTTTGTGATAAAAAGCGGGACTGAATAAGCCCCTGGTGTGTTTCTACAGTAATTAATCTGGATGAAAAGATGAAAGAACAGTATTTAAATAGATTTCATTTAAATGTATAGCTTCTTTCTGTGGGAAAAAAAAATAAGAAAAAAAAAAAAGAAAGAAAAAAGGTTGTGTCCAAGCCTTTTTTTAGAGGTGCTAGGATATCCAGATGCATTTTGGAAAATTCCTCAAAGAAATTTTGCCACCTTAAAAAATGAGCCTGTTTGAGGAAGGAAAACCATGATTAATTTATTTGTTTCAAACTCTTGCTTGGTTTCTAACTAATTAAGCTTCACTTTTCTGTACCATAAACTTTTTTCCACTTAATTGTGTTTTTTATCAGGATTTCACTGAAATTTTGGGTCATGCTGTTCCATCCTTTCATGCACCATCCTCAGAAGAGCATGTTACTTCATTGCACCACACTAAAACACATTGCACTCATTAACTTTTTCATATGATGGCTGACATTAAGAGGCAATATCAGCTTCAAATTTTGAAACTCTGCCAAAATATTCAAGCTTAGATGTTTAAACTTTGGTTTCTCAATCTGTAGTTGAAATTTCCAGATCAAAGCAGTCTCATTTGTCATGATCGGAGTCTTTAGATATCAAGGTAAAAATATTCTTGTCCTGCCCTTATAGGTAGGAGGTAATTTGTATGTTCTGGCAAAGTTAAAGCAGTAACAGTTTTGAATTATTTATGAGGAGACTTCTTGACTATTCATAATTTTTATAAAGTCAAAAAACTGTGCTAGTGTCAAAACTCATGTAAAATATTCAACTCACCATCGATAAATTTCTCTTGAAGTTTTGATGTTGGTAATCAATAGTAGTCATGGAAGGATGGTTTACTGACGTGTGTGTTGCTTTGCATTCTTATGCAAGGAATTTCACCTGTTCACAGCTCTCTAAAACCTACCAATACAAAAAATAGTCTGATAGGATTATGACTTTGCTTTACAGCCTCTTAAAAATCAAAATTTTCAACCCCTGAAACTGCCTTCTGAAAAATGTGTTCTGCTCTCCCACAAGATTGTATCACAGGAGATTTCAGGACCGTGCCTTTTACCTATTTTGTTCTGGTCCTTTTCACTCAGAGAAGTTTTCCTTAGGCAAAGTGTACATTTAATGTGCAATTCAAAACCAGACTGAAAACTGGAGCTGATTTTTTTTCTGCCTTCATGGAGGAAAAATGGCAAATTATTTAGACTCGTGCTGCTGCTCCAATGTCATCCCAAACATGCTGTTTCTAAGCTAGTCCAGTTCTCAAAGAAGTGACTAGAGTTCTATGTCTACAGGAGCATCTGACTAAGGACGGGGAGTAAATTTGAAATTAGACGTCAGAGTTGCTGGGAGATAATGAAGAGGAAATAGAAACAACTTAAATGGATTTAATGTCACTAGGATAGCTGTGCCATTTTCCCCTTTTTTATCTCTGGCAGTGGGTAGTAGGCTGTGGGTGTGAATGCTTCATTTCTAATAAGAGGATGAAAAGTAAGCTAATGCTTAAAAGAATTATTAGGGAATTAGGCTCCAAATGACATCTGGAGGGAAAAGTGATTGTAATGCAAATATTCCATTTTAGCAAGAGAGAGATTTAAAGGAACTTATGTCATGTTACTCTAGAAAGCAAATGTCCCCTTTATTCTAGAAAGTAATACACATTAAATAGAAGTTCCCAGCAATGGCTTAGTTTGGAAATGAGCTGCATTTGTGAAAAGCTTGTGCCAGGTTTTCTCCTCCAATGGATTCCTCTCCAGCTGCCTATCATCGCCACAAGCATTTTCCATGGATATTGTATCGTTCTCTTGCTTAATGAAACTAAAAATAGGTCACCATATATTTTACTGGGCTATTAGAATATGGTGTTTAGCCAAATTAATACAGTCCTTTAGAAAATGTGTATGGTATACACATATGTTGTTATAATTTCTGAAGTGTTTTCGAACTGCTTGAAATGTTTAATACATTTTTCTTAATGTATTAAAAACAAAACAGAGTATAGTTCCCATTTCCTTTCCCCATAAAGTTTTTATAAAACGAAAATATTTTTTTTGCACAGCTCATTAATACCTATCCCCGAACAATGTTTATCCTTTTAGATAAATTAATAGATCAAAAATATCTTGTAAAGGTGTATTGAAAATGCTGTTGGAGGGAAAATTATATCAAGATTGCTTTTTCTCACCGGTCTGAACATCAGTGTTGTTAATAATAATCTCTGGGCAAACAAATTCAGAAGGCTTTTGACAAGAGCATTTTTTCTTTGTTTTGCTAGAAAGTGTCTTCATTTGCAATTCTAACAGTACAGAACATTAACAACAGACTGTGAATGTATTTCTATCTTGCTGCACCAATTGCTTTAGAGCCAAAAAATTGCTTAAAAGTGTTTCAAGGTAAATGGTATTTTCTTAGTATCTAGAGTAAAAAGAGCCTTCACATATAATCCCTTTTCCTTACTTTATAATGCATTTTTGATTCCATCACATTTCAAATTTCCTCTTTCTAAAAAACAATTTATATTGAGAAAAGTGTTCTGTAAAATCCCTTTTTCTTGGACTCTGTATGACTGCAGGCTGCAAAACGAAAAAAAAAGCTCATTCATTTTTCATCCTGAGATTATTTTTCACATACTAACAACCATAATGCTGTCTCTCAATTCTTTTTTAATTTTCTTTTTGAACCACGTTTCACAACTTGGCAGGGCTGGTTATGACACTACAAAGGAAGAGGAAAGTTTGAGAGCACTAGACCACAGCAGGGATGAAGCAAGGTTGGAATATTATATTTAGTGGTTTTACCATCCTTGGGGATATTTAAAATCCATTTGGACATGACCTGGGCCATCAGATCTAGGTGGCCCTGTTTGAGCAGGGACATTGGACCTCCAGAGGTTCCTTTCAATGTCAACCATCCTGTGGTACCAAACTCCTCTGAGAGCCACGCTAAATTCTAAAAATCTAAGAATGTCTATTATTATTATCATCATACCTATTGCATAAAAACTTCATTTTTTTCCAAGCAGAATGTTCTGATTACTATTATTTTAATTGGCAAGAGCCTACACAGGATTTATATGGATTCCAGGCTCAGCTCTGTAGGTGCTGTGCTGTCATCAGAAGCTCTGTTCTGAAAAGCTGACCGTGAAAGGCAGGTGACAGAGTGAAGACAGGTGCAGTCAGATACTTCAGAAATGCATACATACATAAAATTATAAAAGTTATTTGCTTTTCAAGTTGTTTTGTATTTTTTTTCATTTTAAAGACAATGCTTTAAGGGAAAAGTATTTATTTCCTAAAACAAGAGCATAAGCAGAGTAAGAAAGGCAGCAAGATTACTACTTTTCCTGTGATCAGAGCAGGAGACTGGAAAATAGACATGCATTTTAGAGCATAGTATCTGTGCATGCATGCCGCACAAGTGTTAGGAGAGGAGACTTCTGCAGATTCCTGAAATTTAGTTTTCTACCCATGAAATGGTTATGACCTACCACCCGAGAAATTGATAATAATGTCATTATTCTGCTTTTGATATTCAGCATGGGTCATGTAGGTGCCATGTAATATGATTTCTCCCTCCACACCAACCAGAATGTATCAGTATTCATAAAAGAAATCCACAGGGAATCAATATAGCAGCTATCAGCAGTTGTGTGATCAAAAATAACTACTTCTTATTATGCAGAGATAAATTAAGACAGCAAGTGGAGTCTCCAGAAACAATTCAGAGCCAACATAATGAAAAAAATCTGAAGTTTCCTCTAAATTTTATCCAGCTGTGCTCAGTTTCAAGGCAGAGAAAATGAGCAAAATAATAATATAGTACTCAGCAAACCAACTCACAACATTTTCTCTCCCTATTTTCAACAGAGATGAGTGAAATACTAATTTAAAGTCTAATGGGCAAAATTTTGGGTGCTCTTGTTTTCAACAGAGTTGAATGAAATGCTCATTTAAAGTTTAATTTCAGGCTTTTGGCCTGTGCAGTCTGGAGTTAAAGAATAGATACAGCAGTTGGAAGGGACCTACGATGACCTCCTAGTCCAGATGGACCAGTCTAGTCCTGACCATGCTGCCCAAAAGTTAAAGTATTCTATTAAAGGCATTCCCTGAATTCCTCTTAAACACTGACAGACTTGGTGCATCAATCACCTCTCTAGGAAGCTTGTTTCAGTGTTTGAACAGCCTTTCAATAAAGAACTGTTTCCTGATGTCCAGCCTAAACCTTCCCTGGTGCTGTTTTGAATCATTCCTACATGTCCTATCTCCAGATAGAAGGGAGAAGAGATCAGCTACTGCCTCTTTACCTCTCCTCCTTGGAAAGCTGGGGGGAGCAATGAGGTCTCATTGCCTTCTTTCCTTCAGCCTTCTTTTCTCCAAAACAGACAAATGGAGAGTCTTCAGCAGCTCCGCACAGGATGTTTCTTCTAGCCCTTGCGCCATCTTTGTTGCCACTCTCTGGATGTAACTAAGTACCTTCATGCCCTTATTAAACTGTGGGGCCCAGAACTGCACATGACACTCCAGATAAGGCTGCACCAATGTTAAGGAGGAGAATCATCTCTTTTGGCCCACAGGTGATGCTGTGTTTGAAACACCATGGGATAGGTTTTGCCCTCTGGGCTACTAGGGCACGTACGATTGACTCACACTGAGCCTGACATCCACCGGCAGCTCCCAGGTCCCTTTCTGCACTCCCTTCCCAATGTAATCTTTTCTCCACTATTACTCCATCCTAGGCTCAGAATCTGGCATTTGCAAGCTATATGTAACCTTGAAATACTATTTTAGAGATGTGAGTTTCCTCATTATTGACAGGGAATCATGAAAGCAAACTAATGTAATATTCAGCTGTCTCCTCCACCAGGTGAATTGGGTATTCCCATGTTCATGATGAGGAACAGCGCAGAGCAGGTGCCACCTGCCAGCACTGTGCCTCAGCCTCCTTCTCCACTCCTCCTACAACAGCACCGTTCTTATGCAGCATGCCTTATGACAATACTCAGGACCAATGTCTTGTGTCCACCTCTGGACGGACTGTTTTCACTTAAACCGTATACCCAGATTACTGAAGGAGAAATCAAAACCACGAAGTTTAACCTTTTCCATTAGATTTACATAGCTAGCACTTAATTGCTTGTTTCATCTGTTTCTATTATGTGGTTTTCAGAATCACTCTTGTCTTCACTGAGATTTGATTTATTTTGCTGGTTGGTGTTGTAGTAAAGAAAATGCATAATATTAACTGCGGGTGAGTGCTCTTCTGATGGGGAAAAATTGCTCTGGATTGTTATAAAAATCTGGCAAGGCTGATGTATAATTTAGGATTTCTGAGGGAAAGGCAAATATCTGTCTCACTCGCACATAACCATTACAACATCTCTGTAAGATTTACTATTCTTAGTTATATAAAATCACTTTTCTAATATTGATTATTCCTGTGTTTAAGTGTTGGTATCTCTGCCTTACCTGTCTTCTGCCCATGCTGAAAACAGTGTTTTGGGACACCGCTGATTTTCAACAGGGGGCTGCTTGCCGAGTGAGAGAAGACACCGATTCTCTCTCAGTTCCTGTGAGCCAACCTATTATCTCCTGAAGGCCTTTATTGAATCAGTGTGAGGCTTAAATCCAGAAAAGCATTGTAATACAAGATTAGAGTTATGGTCTCAAACTAAAAACAATGTTACTGCACTGACAGCTGTGATCAAAGCTGTTTCAAGTTCTCTCAGAGGTAGAAATCCCTAGGTGGCAATCAAAGGTTTCATGGTTAGGAATTACAGACAGAATTCATAATATGCTCCAGTCAAAATAAAAGAATTCAAAAGCTGCTATAAATGGAATATATGGTTAAGAATGGAGGCTCTGCAGACTAATTTAAAATCATGTCCTACCCCAAATTAGTCTCATCCCAAAAGTCCAGAAAAATATTATATTAAAAAGTAAAATCTACCTAAGCCAGATCAAGCACACATAATTCTTATTTGTTTAATGGCCAAGGCAAAAGTAGCACAGCAAGTGCATTGGTTTACAGAGTAGTAAATCTGTAGGCCGGAAAGAAATGCTCAATAAAGTTTCTGACAAAAAAAGATAATTCTTTCTGATGTATAGAAGGAACATGATTCTTACTGCTTAAAATTTTTAGCAATACCTGCTGAATCACTGCAGTAAGACAACCCAATAGGGCAGTTGTGACTACATTTATGAATAAGAACAATTCCCTGAAAGCAAAAGAATGCTAAGATTAAGAGTCCTGGTTTATTTATGCGTAAATTTAGGGAGATTTATTACAAGGACCTGACTGGAGTGCAATATCATACACTGTATTCAGCCTTCCTTGGCCTGAAACAGTATCTACTCCTGTGAAGGAGCACATCAATTTCCTGCTGGGATCTGTCTAGGGATATGATGATAGTGCTTTGCAGGTCAAAACACTGGGACCCCTTGGGGAGAGTGTTCTTGGACAGTTTTAAGATACTTGACATACTGACAGGCATTTTTGATCTGCTCTGACTTGACTGGAACGGATCCAGCAGATAGATTAAATTGATGGATGATATTCTTCCCATTTCTGTCTCTCCCCACAGTGATGTTCCCTCTCTGAGGCAAAATGCTGGGGCTGGGCTGAAGTGCTGTGTGCACAGGTTCAGTGCACATTAAGCTGCGTGGGGTTAAAGAAGGAAGAGAGTATTTTTGCAGTTTCCACTGCTTCATGGCCACTCTGTTGAAGTCCTACATTGATAAGTCTGACCCCACACTGAACAACATTCTGCTCTAGAGAACGGGAGGACACAAGGCAAGGGCCCCATTCCTATTCCTTATTCATGAAAACATTCTAATGCCTTGCTTAGAGGTTTAGAAATTATGTGATGTTTGGTACTATTGTGTTACTGGTTTTGTAAGTTTATATCTTATGTGCCTTGAACGGGTTTTGATAATCTTTGTTCCAGATGGAAAATTGACAGGATGAAAGAAATATTGAGCTGTTTTCTAACCATACTATTCTGTCTTGATTATTGCCCACTGATGGTTCAATCACTCACTGTTGGGATTGAGGAGGCTGCCAGGATGTTGCTGTTTTGCTACATAATCATTTCTCAACTGAAGGAAAGTCAAGGGTCAAATGGAAAATGTATTTTTTTTATCGGAATTTAGTCATAAACTGTAACGTTATAGCAAGATAATATTCATCAGCTCATATGTGATAAGTAAAAAATGCAAACTTCTGCAGTGCACCATAATCCTTTCCTTTTGCATGTCAAACTACTTCATCATAATCTGAGAGCAGACAAATGGGCAGTTATCATGGTACAACAGATCCAAGAAAACTTGTGATGCAGAAGTGAAGTTTCCACGCATCTTTACCCACACTGCCTTGTTGTATGTCTGCTTGAGTGGTGATAACACTTCCAAATTCTAAATAGCTGTGTTAAAACCTGTGAATTTCTAAATTTATCTACTTGGAACTCCAAATCATATGAGAGTGACAGAAATCAGATTGACCTTATTATATTGACACATTTCTTTCAGATGCTTTCAGATTTCTTTCCAGAAGGCATCGTACCAGGCTTTTATGAACATTACAAAAAATCCCCAAACCTGTAAAGTGTCTGTTCAATCAAGTTCTTTCTGATGTTGACAGACCTGAAGAATTAAGTTTTGAATCTCAAGATCAGTCTTATCCCAGTGAAATAAAACAAGACATAAATAAACATGACTTTTAGGAAAACACTTTTCTTACATGACAATTGTAAGAAAATTTCTATCATATGAGTGAAAGAGTTGTACAGAAAAAAGGCCACTTAAAGCTAAATGCTAGCTCTCAGGAAAATAAATCAGCTACAACAGGTTTGGTTAAGCCTCTGCCTAAGTGAGGCTGCTCTGTAGAGGTGAACTGGTCTCTGCCAAGAACTGCCATTCATCTGAACTTTAGGCATATTCAGCATTTATACACTTCCTCAATGGGATTGGATGTTTTCCTTAATATCTTTTCAATTTGGAATCTCAAGGATGCATTAAGTAAGAATTACCCTATCATACAGGAAAATCTATATTTGTCTGCCTAGAAAAAAATAGTACTTGCAGAGCAAATTGCACAGGCATCCAAAGTAAAGAGCTCTTCATGCCTCCAAACTGTAAGAATACTGGTTGTATCTAGCAGCTCTGCAGTGGTGGAGAGAAAATACGGTTTCCTGGCATCTCTTTCATCTCCAGAACAGTTGACCTCAATCAAACTTGCTAAAATGGGCAGTACATTTACAGCCACAATTCCAGGTAATTTCTTCCATTGGCCTGGAATAAAATATTTTTCATCTTACCTGGATGGAACACAGAGCACAAAGTGAAATTATTCCTTTGTTGTGCTGTCTGCACAGACCCTTGAGGAAACAACAGCAGTAAGAGCAGCCTTTTGATGTGTGCCCTGATCCAACAAAGCCAAGTATAGAAGCCAATGGAAGATGTCCCTGCCCATGTCTGGGGTGTTGGAACTAGAAGATCTTTTAATGTCCCAAAACAATCCATGTGTTTCTGTGAATATTCTTATTTAATGTTTGTACCCTGTGACTAAAATATGGCTCAAATGTACTAGAACCTACAGGGAGCTTGCCATCAAAGTTGCTGTTTTAAAAGAACACTTTTTAATGTTTGGTTCATTTCAAACAAGGCTTTTGTAAGGAATTATTTGTAAGCTCAAGATATAGGCTTGATAAAGGCTATGTCTTAAAATTAGAGTGCCTATACAGCAAACATATTTGTACATATGTGTAGACAACCAGCTGCTCTGAAGGGAATCCAACAGTGGCTGATAATTAAATCAAACGCCTCAGTTTTTAATATTAATTGCAGACTTTATTATTTTAAGTGTGCTGATGTTTTGTGACTATGCCTTAATATCATTGGCCAACCTAAGAAAAAAATAAACCAGGAAGAGGCTTACGTAGACAGCTGCAAACTGGGTTTACTCAAATAAATTTTAGGGCAGAACTATTGCCTCATTAAAAACTCACCACAGTTAAATACTTCTAGTAAGCTTGCTGCACATATTTTTGGACTTTCTGGGTGAAGAAAAAAAAAGCAGAATTCTGACTCTAACTTCATTGTTTTGGAACCCCATTTTTGTTTATCTTGTTACCCAAACTTTAAAAGTAAGAGTTTAAAAAAACCCAGATATTTGATATCAGCAATCTCTAAGAAGAAGGATTTTTGAATTATTTTTTGGATTATGATTCTTTCTTTTTCAATGGGTACCCTTTCAGTTCTAGCAATTTCCACTTGGTATCTTGAAGTAGTTCAGTTTTTTCCCGTGTTAGGTGGTATTCCTGGTGGTTTTAGTTATCTTTTTAGTTATCTACATCATGGAGTATATAGAGAGATGTTCTAGCTGCTTGTTACATGAAATTAATCCTAATATCTTTGTGTTAGCATTGCACAATCAGTAAATCATAGATCCTGCAGAGAGAATTATGTCTCCACTTGCATGTAGCGCAAAATAACTGCACTAATGGTTTTGGATCAGCTCATATTGCGGAGCCCATGATTCTGAAAGTACTTTTCTTTTGTTTGTTCTTTGGGGATTCTTTCTAAAAGTTTTCAGGAGTTGTTCAGTTGAGATTATGCTTTAAAAGCTGTGCTAATAACAGAACTGGAAGATGCATGCTAAACTGTGTTTTTCAATAAAGGAATATCAAAACGATGACTCAAACGTGATTTTGTGTTTTAACTTCGCATACACAGATATGTGGATACAGACAAATAAGTGAGACATATGTATGGGCAAAAGGCTAGATTACAAGAATAATGATTTAATTTTTTCTCTGATGTGTGTGTACTTAAGAAGTGGCTTTTGTCTTTGACAGGAAAAGAGCATGAGTGCTCCATAGCTGCTAAGTATCTTAATTCACTCCTACCCTCAGTTTCTCCTTCACTATGGTAGCATCTCAAAAGTAATTCTTGTGGAAAGTAGAATTTATGCAGAGCATAACTATGCAGCGACTGAGCTGCACAAAAGCATGAACATGAATGTGAAATAAGCACTTGCCTGTTTAGTAATTTTCAATTAAAAAATGTGAAAAACCCCAAAGATATTAACAACTTTTTTTTTTATTTAGTGTGGGTGAAGGAAATATATTTTTTTAAATATATGAAAACTGAATTCATAATGTTTGCAATCCAACATCAGTATAACTCAATGTATGTTTCCATGGCATTTTCCATCCAAAAATAGTCACTTTTTTCATTCTCTAAGCCAACCAGAAGATATGTAGCTGCAGTTAACAGCAAGCGTTACTGCATTTTTGTGAGATCGAGAGAAAAAGAAGGCAAATAAGAGTCAATATTCAGTAAATGTCAAATACCAGCTGCATGAGATTAGGAAGTTGTTTCACTTGTGAATAATTTTTTTCACTACTACTTATTACAGAGTTTCTCCTTCCCAAGGCCTGGCACCAGCTGTTATCTTGGACACAAGAGTGATGAATTATTGTTTTGATCATATGAGGTGACTTTGAGGCAGGATCTGATCAGCATACTTTGGTCCTTGAAGTGACTCATCAAGGATATTGTCTTGTGCAGAATGAGCAGACTTTTATCCCATAATTTCCAAATTTTCCAGATTACCTGGATTCAGATTAAGCGTGCCCCATCTAAACTAAGAGATTGCAAAAACATTTGCTGGTGTTAAGGTACTGGGAGTCTGTCTGAAAAATGTGATTTTTGCAATTTTAATAAGTGCTTAAAATATCTTAGTGTTTATTGTCCATAGCAAAAATCAAATAAAAAAAAACCATTTCTTTTGAAAGTTATGAAATCTACTGAGATTATGCAACCCTTCTAAATTTTAATTGAAAAAAAATTGAATGTTTGTAAAGCTTTTAATTGTAATTTCAGTTATGTTCATGGTAATTTATCTTAAGGTGAGAGATGATTACTAGAGATATTTAATTTAATTTCAGCCTATTTTGTGAATTTTTATGACAGATTAAGTTGACAAGATTACATTTTTATCAAAAGATATTTAAAGTACTTAACCTTCTGACATTATATTAAGACAAAAAAATGTTAATTAAAAGTTCTTCTTGGAAGCTTCCTCCTCAAACAACCCTTTCTATTTCCACTTTTGTTTCAGTTGAAACATGACCTAAAATGGGGACAGCAATTTTTATGTAATTTTAAACTTTCATAGACCAAGAAAAACATAAATATGACAATCTCCATCTTAGAAAAGCTTTTTAAAAAATGCACTAGACATTCAATAATTAAAAATACAGTACATCACCACTCTGTGGCTCTGAGCAATTTTCTATCTTTCTAGTCCATAAACAACCATGAGAATACAGTAAAATTTCTTTTAAACTAATTGAAGTTTTGTTCAGCCTGTCAAAGGTAGGATATAATCCTAATCCATAATTAATATTTGTGGGTAGCTAAAAATTACATGGATGATGATCACTGAAGTTAAGAGCAAACCATGTTATTGAAAATTATACACTAGTGGGNCCCCCCTGGGTTCCAACAGGGAAGATTTAAAATAATTTCCATTTCTATGGAAATGGAATTTTTATTTAATGTTATTCAAAATGCCGTCAAAATTGTCACTAAAACTAATTATAGACAATAAGATATTTTTAAATGGAACTGTTTGAAACATTACTTTGGAGGAAAAAATCTGCACTTTGGCATGAAGAACATGTAGAACAGATTGGAACAAAAGATTCTTTATGTGTTGAAAGGCTGACTTATTTTTTTTCCATTTTGATATCCAAAAACTTATATTTAAAAACTATAGAAATCACACATGCTTTATTATAACAATAAAAAAATGAACACTAAATGCAATCACTAGCAGACAGCAAATGTGAATTCATGTTAGTGTAACTTCTTCAACAGCTCTCTGTTCTTCAGAGCGTGTGTGCACATCAGTGAACACTGACGTGCTGGCATCTGTTATAAAATATATAAGCAGGAACTCATGAAAATAGGAAATGTGTCTCTTAGTCCTGAGCACTGAATAATACACAGAATCAGAAGGTAAAAACATGCTTTTACCGTTTTCATGCATCCAAGTTACAGGTTATTTTAAGCATATTCAACAATTTTTACACTGCAATCTGGTTTGTCTGGACAAATGAGACACATCTTATATGCAAAATCAATAATGTTTTGTTAGCCTAATTTATATTTTGACAGTTTAATTGAAGGTTTATTATTAATCCAATTAAAATTACATTAAGGCGCATAATTCAAATTTCCCCTTTCTTAGAATTTGGCTCCATAATGAGTCAGTTTTAGGATCTGATCTAAGAGTTTGTCACCTCATTCTTTTCCTTAATCTACTCTTAGGTTTTGTTTTAGGGTCACAATAACAAAACCACCTAACATACTTTTTCTGAGGTATGCTTTAGTAGCTACTCTATTCTAACTTTTTCTCCCTTCTCCAGAGAACTTATTACCTCAGAACTGCAAGATTTACATGTAACCCCACAGAATATGGTTTATTTCCCATGCTCAGCAGAATGAAATTCTTTGTCCAAGATGCATACACCATTATATTGTTCAAATAAATGAGAAGCAGGTGGTTCCTGTGAATGCTGTTCCCTTTTGAAAAGGATTCTGTCTTTGATAACTTGATGGCCCCTATATTTCACATGTCCATATGTTTGAGGACAATTGATACATATAGATGGTTGATTTTTTTTCTGATCGAATTAATTCTAAAGGAAATTAGGCATGAACACAACTAGAATTAAATAATGCTGTTGAAAAAAAAAATTTTTCTTCAGAGTCTTCAACTTAGTTTAAAAATAATGTAAGTTGCAGACTTAAGTAAAAGCTTTCCATCTCTTTGAAATGTCCTTGTTTCATAGGGAAATTTTTAACAGGTGTTTTTTTTTCCAGACAACATTGAAGAAGTAGGGTTTTAAAAAGTTTGCCAAAGAAAACCCTGTGTTTCCAAACTGCACTTACTAAATCAAACTATCTCTAAAGCAGAAAACCAAATAATCATGGAGATTGTTTCATAGTGAATTTATCAATATCAGGTAGAAATTATGGAAATGTTGAAAGTCTGCATAAAAGTTACAGAATAAATGTTATATATTATTTAGTGACAACTGTTCATTTGTTTGCTAATTTTTTAAAACCTGTCATAAAAATATTTTAGAAAGAACAATTAATAGATTAAGGAAAACTAACTCAGGATTAAGATGTTAGTTGGACCATTAACTTTGATGCGCCAAATTAATCTTTTACTAATAATTATTGATATATGAAAGTAGCAGAGAGCTCTGCTAAAGAAAAGTGGTGTTCTTGAGCATGAGCATGTGTGAATGAACAGCCATCATCAGAGGCCAAAACACCCAAACTAAAAGGAAGGGTTTAAGAAGACATATAGACCACTGTCATCTTCTTCTTAATACTCAATATAAACTGCATTATAAAAACATAAAAATTTTAGTCTCTTGGAAAGGACCAAACTACTTGCCCTGAAAAACTAATAAAGAGGCTATTTTCTCCTTCAGGTTGCACATCCAATATTCTTCTCAAGAATATTTATTACTAATTTAACCAATGTGTGCAAAGCTATTTGATCAGCTGACATGTCCCATTTAAAAATATCTTTTAAAATACATGGATATTATAAAAAAAGCTGTTTAAATTAACTAATGAAAATGGCTTGTTATGATTAAATATTCATCTTTTATCTTCAAGCAAAAGATGAGTATGTCTGTAATGCAAAATCTGCAAGGTAAGTCTTGCACTTAGTCTTGGATTTAAATTCTTATCAAGTATACTTTCAAATGTGAAGTTTTAGAAGTGCTCTTGTTGCACACATATTTCTGTTGCTTCACAAACAGAATTTTGAAGCATAGTTAGAAAATCTTATTATTTTATTTTTTTCTAAATATGTAATATTTAAAAAGAAAAATAAAGCATCCTCGCATTTTCAGTTTCCATGGGGCTTACTCAGACAGTTCATGCTGCTGTATCACAGTTAAACCGTATATTCTAACAGAGATGTAATTTCTTGGAAAAAAACCCCAAAAAATAACCAAACAAAAACCTGTTCTCTAATGGTTATATATCCCATATTACTCTTCTTCAAAGTGGCAGAACAAGTACAAAGAGAATTGTTAAAAACCCATGGAAACCCTATTGTATTGTAAGTAAATTTGATTTTAGCCTCCCAGATTATATTGCTTAGTAGGAAAGCTTAAAAGCTTTTTTTTTTCAGTAGCTGTCACACTTAGTCAACAAAGATACAAAGCTATTTTGCCCTGAGCTAAACAAGCAAAGCTCTTTACAAGTAAACAAATCTTCCTCTTTTTTATAATCCCAAACCAAGTGTAATGAGCATAAAATTATACAAGGGGTGATGACATAAATGAGTCACAGCTGTGTGTGCATGATATCATACAGGTATACAACAATGACACATGTGTGTCATTGTCTTTTTTGTTAAGGAATTCTCATGCTCTCCAATTATCCTTATAGTTGATACTGGTAGGGCAACATTCTGGTACAGTATCTTTAACATTTTGAAGGAGGAGAATGTGTGACTAATTCGGGAATCGAGACCAACATGTACATACTGTGAAGCTGGAGCTCTTTCTTTTAGAAAGGAGTTAGATGCCTACATCTTAGCCATCAAATGAACAGCTAAGCAAATATTATAAACATCTAAGCAAAACAAGAAAATCAGGTGGTCCTTCCTTGGTGTCTCTGAAAGAGGCTAAGAATATTGGGTTATCTGCAGTCAATTAGCCTGAGCATCTGTCCAGCCCTGAGTCTTCTCTCTGACAGCAACAGATAAGGGAAACTGTACTGGGGCTGGTTGAGATGGATCAGCAATTTCTCTTGATATTTCCCTGCTGACAAAGACCTGGGAGTGGGCAAGGTGCTGGCAGAGGACACAACTAGGCCAGCTGGCCCAAATTAACCGAACAGGTATTCCATACCATATGATATCAACTCAGATATAAAAATTTAGGGAGGAAGGAAGAATGGGCAGCATGTTTTGTTTAAATTTGACTTCAAGAGCAACTGCTCCACGTGCTGAAGACCTGCTTGCACAGGGAAGTGGCAGAACATTGCTTGCTGGTGGGAGGTAGAGAATAAACTTTTTTTCCTCTTTGTTTGCAAATGCACCAAATTTTGCTTTTGCATTAGTAAACTGCCTTATCTAAACCTACAAGTTTTCTCTTTCCTTTTTTCCCCTCATATTTTCCCTCCCATGGCCAGATGGGAAGGGGAATGGTAGAGTGGTTTGGGAGTCACCTGGCTTCCAGCCAAGGTCAACCTATCACAGAATCCTATGGACCAGGCTGGGTACAGAAGACATGGCTTTATCTTCCCTGCTCCATCCCCCATTCGTATTTAAACACATTAGTAAATCTCCCTGAATTTTCTCTTCTCCTCACTCTCTCAGCCACTCCTCACATGGTAGATGCTCCAGTGCCTTAACCATCTCTGTGTCCATTTGCTGGGTTTAGTTCATGTTTTTCTTGTAGTGGGGAGCCCAAAACTTGGAGTACTTCAGATGTGGGCTTAGTGACAAGGAGAGGGGAAGGATTATTTCTTCTGGCTGTAAGCCAACAATCTTCCTAATGAAGCACAGAATCCTGTTATCATTTACTTTGAAGACACACTGCTTACTCATGTTCAACTCACAGTTACCCCCAGAGCCTTTCTATAAAGCTGATTTCCAGCCATTTGGCCCCCAGCCTGGGTTGTTCTATGGGGTTGTTCCTCCCTAGGTGCAGGACTCTACACTTGCCTTTGCTGAACTTCATAATTTTCTTTGTAAGACTCATTTCTCTCTAAGATCCCTCTGGATGGTGGGATGGCCATTTGTTCTAATGACCACTCCTCACAGTTTTGTATCATCAAACTTGGTGAGGGTGCATTCTGTCCTATCATCCAGATAATAAAGGAAGAGGTTAAATTGTATCAAATCCAGCTTTCATTTCTGGGATGCCAAACCAGTGTCTGAACTCCAGCTGGACTTCATGGCTTTGACCATAATACTTTGAACCCGGATGGTCAGGTAGTATTAAGTCCACATCACTGACCACTCATCTGGTCCATACATCCATCTGTGTTTCAGTGAAGATGTTGTGAAAGCATTGAAAGCCTTGCTAAAATCAAGATGCACAAAATCAACTTCTCTTTTCTCAGCAAACGAATAATGTTTTTTTGTTGAAGACTGTAAGGCATATTAATTCTATTATCTATGTTGAATACACCAAATCAACTTATTGTTGATATGCATAGAATAGTTTCCAGGATTATTTGCTTCATCACCTTCTGGAAAGTAAATGTGAGGCAGATTAGCCTGTAGATCCTTGGATCCTTCATCTTGCCCTTCTTGAAGATAGGAGGGACATTGGCTTTTTCCAGTCCTCAGGAAGCTCTTTTGAGCATCATGGGCTTTCAAAGATGGCTTTACAGACCCACAGAGACATCAGCACTAATGGATACTTCCCACTTTTGTGTGTTTGGTTTGTTTAAATGTTCCCTAGTCTGACATTTTTCCATTTCATTGCTCTGGACTGTTTAACAGATGTCTTCAACAGAGGATTTCTTAAGGAACCAACTATTTCAGATGCCTCTTCTGTAAAGACTAACTTAGATCTAACTATCTCTGATCATCATCCAATATTATGTCTTTTCAAGTTGTTATTTTTGAGACAAAAATTTATCCCATATTAACTTAGTATTTCCACCTATTAACCTGTACCCAAATTTTGAGCTCTTTTTTCTGGATTAAAGGTAGTTATAATACACATAGCGTGGGCGTCATTAGAATCTACAGTATAGTTTCCTAATTTTGAAATACTATGATAGAAGTCACCATCTGCTTGTCCTTCAACTTACTTTATGGTTTCTTTGCTACTTGTTAAGTATTGTGTTTTTTAAACTTTCTGAGCTGTATCATTAATCAACCAACTGGTGAGAAAAAAAACGGCTTTTATTTCCTTCTAAAGCAGATTGCATCTTTTAAAATGTTAAGGTTTGGTGCGTGCTTTTTATTTTAGCAGATTTCTCATCTGTGTCTATGATACTGCTCTATTTTGCTTCTGTAACTGAAGCAAAAGCCTAAAAAATCCTCACTGTAGGCTGAGTAGTGATAAATAAAAAGAAGATTTCTTATTGAAAAGTCCATATCAGTGTGTGAGACAGAGACATTTTTTTTTATGACATGGAATAATTAATATTGTAAATCAGAATTTATTCCCATTGTGCATCTTTAAAAAGAATGGGAAGGAGGATATTGCCATGCCTGATTTTAATCAGACTAGACTATAAATCTTTATTTATGTGATGAATATAAAAGTTATGTTAATTCTTAACAAGAATTACCAGTGGAAATGCTTTTTTTTATCAAGTAATGCTATAAATCTAGTCAGACTGAGAGATGTACTTGTGGGATTTTAAACTGAAGAAGGTATGAAAAAGGCAAGTTATCACCATGATATAAATGCCAAACTCTCTTTAAATTAAAGGTCATTTCAATTTCCAATATTTTCCTAGTTAACACATCGTTTCCTGGGAATACTAACTGACTAGTAACAAGAGAGAGATTTTAGTCTCAGCTTTTCCCTTTCAATAGACAATACTATGTTTTTTACATGTTTCAAATTAATTTTCTCGATCATGCGCTGCCATAATATTCACTGACAGGATTGCTGCTGAGTACCTTAAAGAAGAGTCTCATTGCACTTGACATGTTACAGTTAAGGAGCTGCTCCTGCACAAAATTAGGATCTTTTGTTTGTGGTACCAAAATAAACAGTAATTCTTTTATAGGATAGCTTTTATAGGGGAGGAATTATAAATAGTTATTATTCTCCAGCAAGTTAAGTCTTTACATATTATCTGAATCTTTCTGTACTGTTTTTGTTCTCAGACATATGAAACCTCCAATAAAGCGTATAAATCCATTCTTGTAGCCATTAAATTTGTAAAGGTTTTACTACAGATTCCTAAGGCATTAAATGTGATTACTAGATGGTGTCCATTGCACATTTGCAGAGACAAAAAAAACAAATATGAAAATAATTGTACATTGATACCCTGCGTATAAAATGCATAAGATTTCTCTACTGTTCCTGAAATCAAATACCAAGAAATTCTGATTAAAAGGACTCAACATTTGAAAGTATTTGGCTGTTGCCAGTGCATGCAAATCTGCATGTTAGGAACAGCCATTAA